>AWWV01008079.1:0-160631 GCA_001974805.1 Corchorus capsularis
AAAATTATTTTTCTTACTTCATCTACCGATGGTCAAGTATTACAAATTTTGGTCATATGTCATCTATATTTCTTATGTAAACGCATAACACATTCTTAGATATGTATGGTAGGATGATTGTCTTGAGATCAATAGTGGATCTATTAATTCAAGGAGGTCAAGAAACTTTTGAACATTACCTATACACAAACTTAAACATTATAGCAAATGCATCGAAGTCGATCATCATTTACTTGTTTTTAAATTGTCTTTATTTCTTTGTTTGTTTCATTGCAAAATTTTGAAAATGTTGAGATGTTGGACTACCATAGATTCCATAATTTATAATATACACTATAAACGAACATAAATGAGCTATAAGCAATCTATTAAACGAACACTAATTGAACATTAATCGAACTTGTTCGTGAACATAAACAAACCGAATACAATAATATGAGATTTTAACCAAATGTTTAAGTTTAAAATAGTTTAAAATGTCTTCAAAAAATTCTTTATTAATATTTCATGTAAATATTTTCACAATAAAAATAAAGTATATATATAACAACCACCGGGGTTATGTTAAGACTAAACAACCATTTTCCCCTTAAACTTGTAGTGTTTGGACGTTTTGTCCCATGAACTTCAATTTTGGACATTTTTCCCCATCAACTTCAATTTTGGGACGTTTTGCCCCCTTAGACTAACGGTACCGTTAAACCGATGACATGGCATTGCCACGTGGCACAAAAATGCCATGTGGCATTGCCATGTCATCGATTTTGTCCGACGTGGCAATGCCACGTGGGCCGTGTTGGTCTGACGTGACAATACCATGTGGCATTTTTGTGCCACGTGGCAATGCCACATCAGCGACTTGACGGAGTGAGGGGCAAAACGTCGCAAAATTGAAGTTCATTGGGCAAAATGTCAAAGATTGAAATTCATGGGGCAAAACGTCCGAACACTACAATTCCAAGGGGGAAATTATTACACAAGTCCAAAGATATCTACTCAGACAGAGAATTAGAGAACTGAGACAATGCAGAGCATGAGAAACCCTTTTTTACAGACATAACTCAAAAAACAAGATGTCTTTCAAATATTTCAGGCAGACTTTAAACTTTAAAGAGGGTAAAAACAGTTTCTTCATAACTATGCTTGATGAAATCAGATTAAATTGAAAGTGATCTGTCAATCAAAAGTTTGCACATTTTTACTTTCTTCATGTGTCCTCGTCCAAATCCAAATACTGAAAGACAAAATGGACTGACCATGTCCCCAGGAAATTAATGACATTAATTGAGAATTGCATAAATGGTTTTCAGAAACGTAAATGCCAAGTACCCTAAACTTCATGTCATGGAAAAAAAATTGAAAGAACATGTCGAGTTCATAATAGCAAAACAGAGTTAATCATGGACTTTTCAACTATGCACATGCCTAGAATGAACAATGAACCCTAAAAAAGGAAAAAAAAGAAGCTTGTACATCAATTTGTTTTCAGACAACTACCTATTCATCAAAAGCATTGAATTTCACATTCAAAAATATGCATCATTTTCATTTGGTATAAATCCCAGATTTCCTATATACACATTAGGTTCGATTAAACCGAAATTAAGCGAACCTAATCCTAATCCAGAGTCGAGCCACATCGAATCCTAAATATGCAACATTGAACAAAAGAAAATTTCAAAACTAAGCTGCTTGGTGCAAGTATTCATTCATATATATATTAAAGATTATATATATTTATATTTATGCATCATATCCAAAATTTTACAATGCCTGAAGAAAACAGGGGAATTAAAAAAGCTGCTTTCTACATGAAAATTATAGATATAATTTTGAGGGAACAATACTAGAAGTACAACAAAATTACCTCTATACTGCTTTTTTTTCCTTTATCTTTTTCCTTTTTTTTTGGGTTTTTACTTTTGCTTATGATGATTAGATTAATGCATCAGATTTCCACACAGCAGCCTGATTGAACAAACCCAGAAAACTCCTCAGGCACACTGATCTTCTCCAATTTACCAGTTTGCCCTTCCTTCATTTCCACCATGAAAAACCCATGCGGTGCTCCTTGATACTCGGAACCGGTGACTAAGACCCGACTTCCGAGCGTGACGCCGCATGCTCCGACCCGAACAGCCGGGTCCAGCTCTGCCCAGTTCAACAATTTCCCATCTTTCCCGATCCCAACAATCGATCTCGGGCACCGACCGGGTTGCCAAACATCTTCGACCCGCCTCCATTGACCCGATTTGAACTCGTAAACGTCGGCACTGCCGTCAAATTGACCTTGACTCTCCGTCCCGTATCCGCTGACAACCCAGAATTCTTCTTCCCCAATCACCACACCTTCACACTCGTCTCGCTCTTGACTCAAGTCGCCCAACTGAGTCCACTCGTCATTTCTCAAATCATAAACCCACGCCGCTTTCGATGCGTTCTTGTTCTCGTCATGCCCGCCCGCAACATAGACCCGACCCGAACATGCTCCGATTGCAAAGAACGACCTTTTCGCCGGCATATCCTTCCCTTTCCTCCATTGCTGAGTCATGAAATCGTAGATAAAAACGTCAGTAACTGGGTCGTAACTCACCGGGTCCCAACCGCCGATCAGAACAAGCTTCCCCTCACAGCTTGCCAGTTGACAAAACAAAGGCAACCCATTTGGGTACGTTGGAACCAGTGCGATTCTATCCCAACTCCGACTCACCGAGTCAAACACAGCAATCCCATAGCTCGGCGATTCACCGGGTTTTTTAGGTCCGCCGTCCATGTTCCCACCACTAAAGGCTTGAACCAAGCAAGCGACTTTATGGGTGTACCCAAATTTCTGGCGATGGTAATAAAATTCTTGGCTTTGGAGCAAATCTCGCCATCGGTGACAAACTCGGGAAGCATGTCGGTGAGCTGTGTAAGGTAACCTAGTCAAGCACTCAAGACCGAGTTCTTCGGGTAAACCCGGAACCAACTCGGTGGCAAACTCAGTATTTTCCATTTCTCAAGTTTCTAGAAGATTTTGCTTTACTGAATAATCCCATTGAAGCATTGGAAATTAAGCTATCAGCCACCTATTTATAACAGACAGTTGGATAACGGAAATGGCCACGACTTCTATACTGTTGACACGTGTGCGTTTCACGGAATAGAATATGCAACTTGAGGAGATATTTTGACTAGCTGTTACTACCATTGAACGGATAAGAGCAAACTAAGGTATTACACGTGGAACTGTTACGGTCACTGTTAGTAATGTTAGCCATACCGTAAGTAGCTGACTTATTTTTTTCCGATTGATCAGGCTAACGAGAGGTCGACACGTGGTAATGTTTGGGATAAGAGTCTCCCGTATGGGCTGACGTGATTTCAGTTAATGAACGTGATTGCTCTACTAATTTTTTTTATATCAATTCATTCGGCCAACTTTTTATAGATAAATTAACAATTCTGTACCATAGAATATAAATACATTTTAATTGAGTGTCTAACTATATACTTCATGTATTTCAATTATGAATTTATGATTTCAATTATTAATAACGAGCCAAACCTCAAGACAAAAGTAACCAAGGAGTAATTAGTAGTTAGTAGCAACGCCTATTAGATACTGGTGGGGTCGAATTTTAGGGTTTTCTGGTTTAGATTAGAGTCTTGTAAATGAAAAAAATAAATGTTAAATAATCTTCTTTAGTTGGACACAATTTGAATTTAGGATAATCAAAATTAAATGTGACTATCGAAAACCAAAAAACTTATTAAAAAAGGAGTAACGAATTGCTGGTTGAATGAATACCATTATTAGGAGAACTTAACTTTTTTTTTTTAAAAACTTTGATTAATCTTGAGACAATATGAGCTCCAAAATACATTTCCATTCAAAGAAAAGATAACTTCGTATTATCATATTTTTCGTCCTTAATTTAATCTCGTTCTAAGTATTTATTTAAATTGATTATAAAATTATAGCTTGGAGATAAGAATGATGATTAAAAATCAAATTCTTAATTAAATTAAAAGGACATACAACATCAAACGTCATTCTCGAAGTTTCAAGTACTATTACTTCGTTGAATATATACATTTTTTTTGGTGATAAGTTCTATGAATCATATTCCTACTTTTGTCACCATCAATAATTTTCCATCAAATTGAAGTTAATCACGGCTATTTTCTATGGAACTGAATAATGAATAGTAGTAATTTTTTATCATCGTCGTATTAAATAATTGGATTTGGTTAACGTAACAGATTGCAACATAAATTAAAATTAAATAATTTTACACTATGCTTTTGCAAATTGGAATATATTTATTGTTTCTAAAATATGAGAAGAATTCGAGAGATTGGATTAACCCAATTTGTTGTTTCGTGTTTGTTTTAGCCGAAAATTTAATGTTTTTTTTTAAAACTTGTTTTATATATGGTTACATATATATATTTGTTTTTTTCTTGCAAGTTGCAACAACTAGTCTTCACATTTTTGTTGTGTTGTCTTAATGAATCTTCGACTGTGACCCAATAATGCCATGGCACAATAATTTCTGAAAACGAAAACAAAAAAAACAATAATGGGTCTATTTTCGAATAATTCATCACTGCCAAATTACCCAAATTTTCTTTTCTGGCCTATATTTTTCGGCCGGAAAAAATCAAAATCTTTTTTTTTTTTGGTATTCTTTTGATGTTGATATTCCAATGGATCTTGATAAATGGTAAATGCGGCGGAGAGTTCAAGATAAAGTACCAATTCGGTAATAAATCACATCATATAAATTGGTACCATTGTATGATGCCAAAAAAAAAAATTTATACTCCCTCCGTTTCACTTTTGAATGGCTACTTTGTGTTTGGTACAAAGTTTTAAAAAAATTGATATTTGTGTATCACTTTACTTTGTTTGTCATTAAGATTGACATGGAAGTGGTAGGTCTCATTTAAAAGTTGGGTTTATTATGAAGGTAAAGAGGGAAAAATATTTTCCATTTTGAAAAAGTGGACATTAATTTGAAACATCTCAAATTAGTAATGTGACCATTTAATATGGAACGGAGGGAGTACTATGGTATGATGGTTGGGAAATTTTCAAGTAAAGGAATTGGAAATTAATATCATAAATGATGAATAAATTTGAAGGTATACTAATTATTAATTGAAGGAAGAAGTAAGGAGAAAGAAACCAAATCCCAATAACCACAACCTTATACTTCAAGTCAACTTTTGCTACATGTTCAATTTTTTGGTACATATATATATATATATATATATATAGTTTGGCAAGACTACCTTTTTTCTTTTAATTTTTCACTAAAAACAAATCAATGCTACTTTTTTTTAATCAAAATTGGGATAAGATGAGGCATGTAGATTGATGTAATTAACTTAAGAACTTAGAACATAATAATTGTTGGGAATGTTATTTTTTGACCCTAAATGGGTCATTTAAATTGAGACGAATTAAGTTACCAATTCTTGATTCTTAAACTCTGATAAGGAAATATCTTTGCCATTTGGATAAGAAAAAAGGGACCCTTCAAATTTGGGGCCTATCTCATCATCCAGTTTTTAAAGATAAAGGTTTTGCTGGCAGCAGCAATTTATGTTAACTAATATATGACAAAATGTTCAAAATCAACCATGCACCCACCATATACTATATGGTCCAAATTTGGTGTATTTTTTCTTTTCTACAGAAAAGTTTAGGGCTGGGAGAGGTTTGTTTATCTTTAAAGCCGGGATAAGCCGCTAAGTCGTCAACTCTTCTAGAGTTTATAGATTCGTTTTATTGTGAATGTTTTAATCTTTTGAAAGAAACTTTTCGATTTACGAAGTTTTAATTAGTCCATTTTCTAAAAACGGAACAAACCGTCAACCCTTTAGAGAGTATGCGGATTTATTGAGTACTTTCAATAGAAACCTATAAATTAAGACTTGAATTCAAATACCTTCCACCGCAAATTCAAACTCTTATGCCCATGCATCGTCACGTTTTGTTTCTAGAAGCATATTGCTACTTGCTCTCAGTTTTGCTTCTAGAAGCATTGTAATGATGAGCTGGGGGGCATGACCATGAGGCTATCACTAGCTTAAAGCACCCAAACAATCATTTTGTTAGCTTTCAATTTTTGCAAACTCCCCAAAGCTTTTTCTTTTTCGGCTAAAAAAAAAGCTTTTTCTTTTATAATTACCATGATGACAAAGATTCCAACATGGGTGAATAAACCAACTCTTTCCAAAATATGAAATTTGCATGATATAAAAGATAAATTTTGCTAGAGAGAAAGTTAACTAATTTTATATATTTATATCATTATTGATGATTAATTAATAAATTAATTTGAATGCATTGAAAAAGATTGTTCTATCCACCAAAAAATATCCAAAAAAAAGTGGTCTAAAAACACTTGTTATAAAATATAAATCAAAAAATTTCTTCAATTTCTTCAAATATCCATTGATAGAGTCAAGACGTGCTATGATATAATAGCTTACCTTTTCTTTTTCCTTTATATAAGAGAACAATTTGTAATGGACTTATGTTCTCTCCAACATAGATTTCTTTTCCACTTATAAGATCCAAAAAGTGACGATGAAAATTTCATGCACACTCTTATTTGTCCCATTAAATTGGACCCATTTACAGCTGGGCTTCTAGATCATGATATTATTGAGAAATAATTAAATCCCCATCTTTAAAAAAAAATAAAGAAAATCACAAGGAATCAAATTACTCTATATTATACTACTATATTTTCTTCATTATCTTACATTTTTACTAGCAACAATTTTTCCATTTCCATCCCTCTCTGTACCAGCTTTTCAATCTTCATATATTCTTGTTGCCAAACAATGTCTTAATATGTGTGCATCAGATCAAAACCAATCAAAGGCATATTGCTGCATATGATTAGCTTAGCTCCTTGACTTGTTCAACAAGTAATTTATTGTTAAGCCATGAGTTGTTCAAATCTCCAGACAATAAACTTTACAGCTGCAAAGTCATTTTCGGTGCCCTGATGATGCCATGAGAACTGCAACAGCAACAATAAACATAAACAACATGCTGACAAGCAATATATATGTTCTTCGCGATGATCTTCGATACTCTCCAAACAAAAGTATGCCCCAAAATGTGCTCACAAGTGGAAGTGCCTGTTGTTATTACATCAAAATCAAGATGAGTTAAGCAATGTTGATAAATTAAGCATAAAATATGAGCAAAAGGCAAATCTGTTAGCCAAAATGTTCATAACATAATTTTTCTACCTGAACAGCATCTGCTGCTGCATATCCTGCAGCTTGACCTCCCATAAACTGGAGACCATTCCCAAACCCGCATAGAAACCCGGCTAAAAAGGCCCAGCCTCTGCCATTCCAGTCATTGAGATAAGCCTTGAATGATGATCGGGGCAAGTCTAGTACGGGGCGGTATAGGAAGATGATATTTAGGATGAGGGCAAGTATAAAACAAGAGACTGAGAAGTAAAAAAATGCAGTGTAGACAGACAACTTCGGAACCCCTTCCTTCAAAGTGTGCCATTGATCATTTGTTGCTAAGTTGAATGCTGGTGAGAAGAGGGAGAAGCATATACCAGCAAAGAAAGTTATGGCCAGTCCAATGAAAGTGCTCTTCCCAAACACCTGCAAATTAAGAGGGTCAAACCATATATATATTGGAGTACATAATATATATTGATCTGTTCACTTTAGCTGCAATCAAGTTCTGTTGACCAATTTGGCAAACTGTATAGATTTTCATGTTACTACATAAAATTGCAAGGAAAGAGGCTGAGAGCAATATATTTTTTTGCAGTTCTAGACCCTTAAAATGAAGAAAGCAGAACCTCTAACCTTAATTGCTCTTCTGTTTTCAAGCTCTACGAGGAAGTCAGCAGTTCCTGCCTTTGCCTTCTCTGTACTGCCATTTGCATTCTCTAAATCTTTTAATCCTGTTTACCGAAAAAGGAGTCTTAGAAAAAGAGATTAGCAGTAAGTAACACACTAAGACACTATAGCTCAGTACCCTCATATCCAGTTGTCTCTTTTACTGTGGAGGAAAATCCAGCCCTGGAAAAAGTTCATAATTAGTATATTTTACATAGGAAGGTTTCAAGCAGGACCAGATATGATGAAAATTTCTTGACATTAGAACTTATACAACAAGTGAATTCTGCTTCAGGGGACAGAATTTAGCTACTAGCTGCAAATTCTCTAGCTAGGGCCTAACAAGGTACAGCCTAAGCTATCATCAATACTGATGCTTCATTCAATGTATGATTAATGAAATGACACTGGGGATTCTGATTTTTCTGATATGATCCTTATTATGAATGAATCAGGATAGACAGGAGTTAGTTGTATTAAGCTCAACTGCTCAAAACCATACAAGCAAACATGGACTAGAAGCATTTGATACTAGCAAAAGCAAACCCTTGGCAGCCAGTTCCATTGCAATTACAAAGCTGTTAAAATGGTTTTGCAGAAAGGACTAGTTTCTCTTTTTATTAGTCATTACCTTCCAATGAGAACAGGAATAACGTCAAAAATGCAGCAATTCTTTTTTTTTAAAAAAAAATTTTGTCAAATCCTTTAGATTTAAGTATTTATTGATAAGAAGAGGCATACTCTTTTCTAAGTTTTTCAAGCTTTGCTTTATTATCTGCAGCATTGGAGGAGTGAACAGCTGATCCAAGACAAACAGCTATCAAGAAGCAACCAACCCCTGGGAAAAGTATTTCAGCTCTATTGATTTTATCATCTAAGAAGTAATTTAAGGTTGTGCCTGTTCCATCAAAACCAAATAATTAAGAAATCTCAAACTCAAGCTTTGCAAGCATACCATAACAACTTATGCACAATTCAGAAACACATACCTATAACAACAGTTATGCTTGCAGTGATCACTTCTGTCACTGACAAACCAACAAAAGCCCAAGCATATTGTGTGGACAAATTCCCAAGGCTGAGAACCACCCCACCGGCCATTGCAAACATAACAGAGGGCCAATTATCCTGCATTAATCACCTTTGAAGATTTAAATCAAAAAGCTATAAGTAACATATAATGATTATCAACATAATTAGGTAAAGGCATTAGTTAAGGCAAGGAACATAGCTGCAATTCATCTTCTAATATAGGCATTGAATCAACATTTGATTATCTAGTTCCATTGTCTATCTTTTTTTTCCTGTTTTCTACATGTATACGGTCTCGTTTCTACCCAAATATGAAAGGAAACTCACCTGAGAAAGTTGAGCAATAAAATTCGGTTGCTCAGGTGTACTCTTTCCAATCTCGCCAAATGTAAAAGCTATAATTACAGCAGCCAAGAGGTTTGTCAAAGTATAATCAAGATAAGTATGTTGAGGAAGACGACCTTGCCTTTCTAGTAGTGTCAAAACAGCAGGCCATGTGCCCAAAAAGAGCAGAGCCAACAGCATGCAGGCTATGGCACCTCCTTTGCTTTCCACCAGATACATTTTCAAACCACCACAAACAATCCAATCAGTTGAAAGAGATATCAAAGATGCAATGCCTGGAAAACCCTGTAACAAAGAAGTCTTTGAGTGTCTATCATTCATTTGGTCTTTGAACAAATTTGGTAAATTTACTGCTGGCCAGTGGCCTGTTGAGCCTATATGGAAAATCTCTAGAAGACTAAAACCATGGAATCTCAAATAGGAGAATCCCTTTAATTTGTTGACCAAGAACCATGGTGAGGCTCAAAGCAGAGCTGACATCCAAGCTAACAGACTATTCAAAAACCAGAAGCCATTATCTAAACAAGCAGAAATTCCAGAAGCATAAGGCAACGAAATTCCTAGAAAAATAGAAACCAATATAAGGATTAAGGAAGGATTGAAATGATCCGCAAGCAAAAACACAGCAAAAGAAGCACAGTCTGAGGCAAAACAGATACAGCAAACTCAAAATCCTAAGTATAAACATAAATTTTTTTTTTCCCCCAAAAGACTCACTCACCATCTTCAAATACTAGAGCACAGCAAAGAAAATGTTCCTGGAGCAAAGGCAACCTAGAAGCTAAAGAGTACAAAAAGAAGTAGTCAAAGGGGACAAAAGGGTTGTTACTCGCTTACTTCATACTTGTCCCTATGCCTATGGTTGCCCAACACAAAAAGCAAAGGTTCAGAAATTTAATCATACAAGGAAGGACCAAAGAGTCACATCAATATTAGAAACAGAAACCCAATACTCCAAACTGGAAAGAATGAAGATTTTACCTTAACAACTTTATCCGCCAGAAACTTCCAAAGAACTCCTGCAAAACAAAGCTGCAGGGTTTGCAGATGCAGGAAGAAGAGGAAGAGCGCAACAACTTAGGATACAAAAAGGCCTTTTAGTCAAAAAGAATGGGCAATGATAATGGCCGGTAATGTGGAATCTTGGGAAGAGATTCTTTTGGATTCAAAATCCTGTTAAGAAAATCATGGAGAGTTGGATCTTTGGCACGTTGGTTGTTCATTGGCTGGCTGGTCTAGTCGTCTACTTCAGTACAGGTCAACGTATTCTGCCGTAAAAATCTTGTTCTTATGTTACTTGTTTGAAAAAGTTGCACAACAAATCATTATCAATTGAATAATAAGTGGGTTTCCAGTTAGACAGCTAACCATTGATGTTTTTGGCCTAAGAAAAAAAAAATCATTGATGCTTATATTTAGAAATTAATTCCATAAGTGTACAATACAACTATAATAATATTTGTAAGTTGTAACAATTAATTGTTTTCTATTTTAAATTATGTCGCATGAACTTAGAAATTAAGATTTTTTTCACCCATAAAAAAAATAAGATTTTTTTTTTTTATGTTGAAAAAATGGGATTTAAAATCCGATAGCGTCATCAACCATAAATATCGATTTTCTTCAATGAAGAAAAAAAAATCATGTAGACTGTAGAGGGACTAATTTGCACATTTTGAAATAGTAGAGGGACCAATTCCTTACTTTGACTCGAGTGACTTATAATCAATTAGCATGTGAGTACGACCGCCAATAAATAAATTAATTAAAAGACGCCTGATAATGACAATTCTTTTTTGGTTAAATAAACTCGGATTATTTAACAATATGTCCAATTTATTTAATTTAAAATGACAAAACGATCACATGTTGCACGGCGAGGATAATCCTGATTCCTTCAATTATTACAATTCAATTATTTGAAGAAAAGCCAAATTAAGATATTGGGGAAACAGAACCAAATTAAGCAGAAGATGAAAGGAAGAACATTAACAGATTAAACAATGAATGAGAGTCAACTGTAAAAGATTTTATATCAATTTCAAAACTTCCTCCCGTATTTCATTGAAAATGACAAGGAAACTCCCTCCAATATAGTACTACCTACTAGGCCTAGCCGTAGCCGGACCGGCAAAATTTTGATTAGCCAAAAATGTAGCTTCAAAAAGCCATTTAAACTTTTCTACATATGCCTATTAGTATATAATAATAGTGTGAATTGACCTGTTTACTTGATGAAATGATCATTGGAACTTAAGCATCTGACTCTACTTGCCCCTCGCTAGCTACCTGTCTCGACACATTCTGCATGAAGTTACCAAGAAGCCTTTGATCCAAAATCATGTTGGGTACCTGCATGCGGAAGATATAATATATATGAGCCAGGGTCACAGCGAAAGATACACAGACAAAAACATGAACGAGAGCGAACCTTGTCTCCGAAGAAAATTTTTGTATTTTGAGTAATGGCATTAATAAAGCTGAGTTCAAGATATTGAGGAGTCAGCTTCAACTTGTTTGCTTCAGCTTCTTTCAGTTCACTGAAAAAGAAATGATGAAAAGAGGAGCAATATCAATACATCTACTCTGTCATCATTTAACATATTTCTTAATCAAAGTCCGAAAGTATAAGAGATAAAGATGGCTTCAAAAGATTATTTTACCGGTAAAACTCAGCATCAGCAAGACTCTTTTGGCGATCAGTGTACATTCGGTTCTCAATTTCCTGCTGCCTCCTGGCACTGTCCTTCTCCATCAGCTTCTGTTCCATCTGGATCTTGCTAACAGTTGCAAACTTCTCAGCTTCACTAACAGCCATCTTTTTCTTTGTCTCTGCCTCTTTCTCAACTACCTTTTGTCTCTCAATGGATATTAGAACCTGGACAATAACATTATACATTGATATAAATCAAAACATAGCATTATCAAAAGGTAATCTGGGTCTCTGCAAAACAAGTAATATAACATGCCTATAGAGGATTAAAAAGCTATACCTTGGTGCGTTCCTCTTCCATTTGTTCATAATTTCTTCTTATGCTCTCAGGTATGATGGGCTTTGTAACACGTACACTGAGTATTTCAATTCCTGGTGCATAGCGAGTGCAATCACCCTGAAGAGCATCTTTCATCTTTTCATCAATCTGAAACAACCACAAGAACATAGGAAAGATAAAGAAAAACAAAAAAAAGTGTCAGTGCAGCCCAATGGCCCAATACTATTGACAATTGAAGACGATCAAGCAACATAAAACATAAGCTTAAGCCCATACTGTCAACAGGTTAACATATAATCTTTTCTAAATGGATTAGATAATATCAAACTCCCCAAACAACACATCAAATGGCTTAGTATTCTGTGAGAGCTTAAGTTGCATCGCCTTTGTCAAAGAAGAAGGACATTCTAGTTTAAATGCACTTCATTTACATGTAGTGTGTGAGTGAATGGTACTGGCCACCTTAAAAGATTATGATCCTCTCTCTCACCTGATCAAACACATCAATATAAACTTGTTGGAGAGTATGAGAGCTGCAAAACTGATTGATCTCATGATGAATCTTGTCATATATCCATGTGTTGTCATAATGCACTCCATAGTTGAGCAGTGTCTCATACACATACTCTTTTCGCAGCCGATTGACAACCTGAAACATTTGCAATTCAACAATATCATTAAGGGAAGAAAGTCAGACCTTGAACTTGAACTCTACAAGTACAATATGGATAAAAAATAGCTTAACGCTTACCTCTATCTTTCCAAAGTTGATCATGACACCTCCTTTAGTACCACATGGAATATCCCTAACCTACAATTAATTTAAAATAAAAGAAAGTATGAAGAAACAGGACACCATTATGAAGGACAAAAGGCCAAATGATACAACACAATGTTCAAAATTTAGGCATAAAAATTTACCTGGTCTGTCTGAAGAGTAACTTGAACAGGCTCATAGTGAGTTATTAGAGGCAACTTGAGATGAAAACCTGATTAGAGTAAATATAAGAAGGTGCAAACAAAATAAATACTCGCAAACAGCTATGTTGCGAATCATAAAAAAAGAAGACTCAAGGCCTAACCTGGCTCCGTTATCTCCTTCATTAGAGCACCTCCCTTCCAATACACACCTACATGACCTTCTGGGACTTGATGTAAGATGGATAAGGTATATTTGTAACTTGGACCTGTCGGAAACAGTGCCTGAAATTCTCTTATAGTTAAACCTCATGAATTTAGGTATTTCCAAATTTATTCGAACAAATAAGTATTATCTTGCCAATCCATTTGAGATTTCTACAATCTAAGAAACATCGATTCACCAGTTAAGAATCCTAAAGAAATTGTTGCTAATGTTCCTTTAAATTACTACAAAGTACTATCATTGAAGTTTAGATTGTCGCAAAATCTCCAAATAAAATCCAACAAATTGATTCCACTTCAAATCGAAAATGTTATGTATTCTAGCAATTTCTCTACAGACTACAGAGAGAGAGAATCTCATCTGGCTTTGGAAAGTGATCCAAACAATGGATTTACAGTTAATTAGATCGTCTACAAACGGGAAAAAAAGAATAAAACTCTAGACTAAATAACAGAAAAATGAAATTCCAAATCCCCGTCAATCGCAACTCAAAGAAGTGAAAAATAAGTTACGCCAAGAAAATCGAGAAGACGATTAAACTTTAAACTACGTTTCAATAATCTTGCACATGCATTTTAAACTTTTATTAAAATCCATAAAAATATATATAAACCGATTAAGAATGCGGAGAGGGATGGCTGTTTACCGAGGAGGCGATAACAATGAAACCAACGACGACCAAGAATCCTACAAGAAAATCACTAGTTTGAGCTGGAGGAGGACGAGCCGGCGGAGTTGGGAGCGGTTGCGGTGGCCGTGTGGCCGCTGCTCTGTTTTGCTGCTGATCCATTGGAATGACGGTTACAAATATCAGTGTTTTCTTTTTCGATTTTCTTCACTTCGAAAATTTAGGTGTCTATATATAGGGAAGGAAGCGGGTATTCGAGAGATCAAATGGTGAGCGATGATGTTGGACACGTGGAGGCTATCGACGTGGGTCAAAATCGGTCAAAAAAATCAATTGGTTTCCAATTCCAAATCCGAACTTCGGAGGAAACTTGTGAAAAAAGGAAATTACATACCTTTCTTGTGCACCGCCAAAGACAGCCTTTCTTGTGTTATTTCATAGCATATAATTTCATAATTTGACAGTCAAATGACTTCCTTTTAAAAAAAAAAAATCTCCATAGAAATACATAGCCGTGAAGATTCTTAAAAATGTTTGTTTCAAGTATTTTCTTTTCACTTAAAAAATATGAAATGTTTTTGATAATGTAGTTTGGATATCTCAATATTTGAACTCGAAAGCTCCAGTAAAAAATTTCAAGCTCAGATAATTCGAAACACGAATCCTTGAATACCTTTTTTAATCTCAATTTTCTCTATTTATAAGATTCAAATATAAAATTCTAGTATTTAAAAGACACTGAGTTTCTTTAATTCAATCTAATAAACGTTGATTACAACACCTATGTTGAATGATTGATTAGTAGTAATAGAAAATATTGGTAGCAAAATGAATCATTATTTAAGATATCTTGTCTTTCCAATTAATAAAAGTAAGAGGAGCATTAGCTCATGGCCTAGTTGTCATGAAAATGCTCAATGCTCAATTGCTCAATCGGTCTTATGGTAGGGATCCTACCCTTTATGTATTGTAGGTAGCCCCCTATCCCTCGTAAATATGATTATCTGGTTAAGGTCATGTTTAGTACACCGATTCACCGGCTTTTTGACAGGTGCACCAATCAAATGGAGCCTTAAGTGTAATCTCCGTTTCAATCACTGCTCTAATAATTTCATCTGTAGAGTACCTAATTTGATCTGTATAGTATAATCACATCTGTACAGTACCTAAACAGTGTCAATCGCACCTCTATCGCACCGTTATACTAAACGCAGTCTAATTGTGTAAAAGAAAATTAATTCCCATGACATGTTTTTTAATTTTGATATTCATAACAAGCTTAAAATATAGGAAAAATTATCTCATTCAAAACAACTTCCTCGACATTAAAAAAAAGTTTCCTTGCATTAACCGAGCAAATTCTAATTGCATACCTTTCTGCTTAACTATTATTTATTACAATTCAATTATCGATAATCTCAAAATCAAAACAAAATCTGGATCGTCGTCTCACCAAGTACATAGAAAAACCTTAGAAGAAGAAATTTATTTATAGTAATTAGTAAGCGGCTCAATTACCTTGTTGTTCCTTGTTAGAATTGGACTGATTAAGAGTTGGAAATTATAAATTTCCTAAAGAAGAAAATTCACCCGGAATTAGCTGGAAATAAAATAATGCAATTCGGGGCATTTTCCTCTTTTTTTCCACGAAGAAAATGTAATTACTATTTACTATTTTATATATATATGAAATAGTACTATGAAATATATTTTTTTCCGTTATAGGAAGTTTGAATTTACCGCGATTTTGCGCGGGATGTTCTTTCGTTTGACGACCGTTGACCATACTTAAAATGGGAAAGCAATTTTACACGCGCCACCCGATCGCGTGAGGCGAAACTTAGATTACCAAATATGTCAACTTGTCGTGCAAACGGCTATGAATTGAGCACGTTCCCACCACTCACTTCCACCAAGGAAGAAGCTCCACTGGGCGATGCTAGAACAACTCGCCGGTGACCAGAAAAATGCTAGCCGTCACCGCCAGCCCCGTCCCAAAGTTGTTCCCCACATGCAAACGGCGGCGATGCACCATCTTGGCGGCCGATGATAAGTTCCCTTCATTTTTACCGAAACAAGTGGAACAAATCAAAGACAAGTTTGCTCGAAATCTCGCTACTCGAATCGAGAGGCTTCCAGTTAATGTAAAGTTTCTTTTTATATCAGATTCTCAAATTCGACATTATTGAATCAAATAAGACTGATTACTATGAAAAAATGCAGGTTAGCTTTTCGGAGAGTAGCATTATGAGTAGTTGTATAAAGCCATTGAATCTTCAGAACAAGCAAAGCCCATTGGTTCTTCTTCATGGTTTTGACAGGTATTTTTTCCTCTGTTTTGAATAATCATGTTTTGGGTGATCACCATTTTGTTAGTTTTGTGTTTAGGGTTTACCAATTTTCTTATGATTGTTCAGTTCTTGTTTAGAATGGAGATACACGTATCCATTGCTTGAGGAAGCTGGTTTAGAAACTTGGGCTGTTGATATTCTTGGTTGGGGTTTCTCTGATTTAGGTTTGTTCTGTTTTTCTTAATGAGAATTAATGAGAAAACCATTTATGGCTATACTTATTTTGATTTGTTTCTTCCATCATTTTATCTTTATTGCTAGAAAGGCGTCCATCATGTAATGTGGAATCCAAGCGTGAACATTTCTACCAGGTACATCTCTTATATTAAGAATGTTACTAATTTCTTTGATTTTTCAATTGACAAAGAATTAAGAAGTAAGATGCATGATTAAACATGAAATAACCTTAGATTAAAAGTTTTAGTTCTGTTATACTTATATATGCAAGCACAAGTTTTTAGCATGAGAAGCCAATTCTTCAAACTTTACTTAAGTGATAATTTATCGAATCCGGTGTCCAACTCTGTTTTATTCCAATTTGTTGATACCAAACTGGATGCTATATCTTAATTATACAGCTTTGGAAGTCATACATCAAAAGGCCTATGACCTTGGTCGGACCTAGCCTGGGAGCCGCTGTTGCAATTGATTTTGCAGTCAAATACCCAGAAGCTGTAAGCATCTTTATCAATTTAGTTTATGATTTATGTTCCAACTGATTAGTTGGACTGTTGGAGTGTAAAGTTATAGCTTAATGAAAGCCGCTTATTAGAATCCTCTGATTCTACATGAAACTTATGATCCTTGTCACATTTGTTTAGGTTGAAAATCTTATTTTGATCGATGCAAGTGTATATGCAGAAGGCACCGGAAACCTAGCAAAGTTACCAAGAGCAGCAGCCTATGCCGGGGTTGGTCTTCTTCACAATTCATATGAAACTTTATTTATTTCTCTATATAGTTTGTGCCCTATTTCTTCTTCCACAGAAGGGAAGTACATCTTAAATGGTTATTGTCCTGTATATTAGTGCTATAACTTAGGTTTTTTTTTGCGTCTTAGGTAGCTATATTGAAGAGCGTCCCGCTACGCGTATATACAAACTTTTTGGTATTCAAGGTTATGTCATTCAGCACCAGCTTAGATTGGATGAATGTAAGTTTTCCTGGCCAAGATGATGCTAATCATAGTAATTCAATCTTTGATGACCATTATACATATTTATGTTCTTCCCAGATTGGTAGGTTGCATTGCCTATATCCTTGGTGGGAAGATGCAACTGTAAATTTTATGATTAGTGGGGGTTACAATGTCAGCAGACAGATAGATCAGGTTTGTCTAAAATTGTCTTCCCTTCTGCTAGATGAATTTAAAATATTGTCTTCATTTTGTGTTTTGTAAGAAGATGCTTAGCTATGCCTTAAAACCTGCAGTTTTTCATACAACTTGTAAATTTCTTCTGCACTCAGCAGGTTAATCAGAAGACACTTATCATATGGGGTGAGGATGACCAAATCATTAGCAACAAGCTAGCAGTGGTTAGCAACTGAACATTTGTCGAATTTTCGCTCCATATAGGAATGAATATTACTATAATCAACTAACTATTATTACTTTTGGGACATGATTGAGATGTTAATTTACTGATTGAGATCAACACACTTGTTGATGAGGGTTTTTTTTTCCCCACAATTGTCTGATGCAGAGGTTGCACTGTGAGCTACCAAATGCAATTATACGGCAGATACCCGATTGCGGTCATCTTCCACATGTGGAAAAGCCAGATGCTGTTGCCAGATTAATCTTCGAATTTATGCAGGAATCCAGCCAAAAGGAGGCTCAGGTTGTCCCCATATAATGAAGGTGTATATTCTGTCTCTGCTCTATCCATAGTTAGCATTTGGTTTTCTTTTTCCACCATATGTTTGTTCAATCAGATAATTCCTGCAGTTTTATCTTGTAACATATTTCACTGATTGTACCTTCAAAACAGAAAAACCCCATATAAATCAGAATTGAAACCATCCAATTGTTTTTCATGCATGCAAATTTACCATTTATCAACTAAAAACAAGGATGCAACATTTCTAGATTTCAACCTGGCTATGATAAGCATTCTCTTGAACTGCTTGATATGCTTAATTATAATGGATCTCTGTTACCATGTTAAGACTGCTGCTAATTGGACCAAATTGCTGAATTAGGTTAAAAGACGCATAAATCATGAATGGGTTTCATAGATTATATATAATATTATCCCATTAGGAGGACCGGAATTAGGTGAAGCCTTTGATTAATATCATAAAAACAGAGGATTATCATCGTTTTGCAATTGCTGGTAAAGAGTTTGACCACATAAAACGACAGGGAATGTGCTTTGTTATAGACACATTTACATGTGCTTTTTAATTACATCTTTTTGATGTGTCAAGCAGCCCCAACTCTTAAATGATGCGATGGGCGTGGCTTGCTTGACCTCATTTCTCCTTTTAGAGGGTTTTTACTTCACTTTTTCCTCCTTTTGACATTATTATTCATAAAGAGAGAAACAGAGAAATAGGCAATGTGTTAATAATGTCGGTTCACATTTTTTCAAAGAGATTTCCATTTTGGGTTCTGCACTGTAAATTGTAGAGTAATTACTTTTCTTAAAATGTTTTGAACTTTACCAATTCATACCAAAACAATTTCCCCTGTTTACCTTGGGCCACAAGAAAAAACAGGGGAGGGGATGAATCGTAGGCCAGCAAACAAAGTTCCCTGCGAATCAGATACCCAAAAGCCAAAAGAAATTCAAAAAAACACAAAAACCCACTTAGCCTTTTTATCATCTCTCAATGTTTTGAGTGTGCTTCTAACCGAAAAGTTGGTAGGTTGTTCACAAGTCACAATCTCAAGCTCTTGACACCTTCCCACCCATGGCTAGAATAAAAAATACTCCCTTTTATCTTCAAATATTGGCCATGCACGTCAAATTTCAATAATTCCTCTGTTGTTTTTGACTATAAAATCCATTTGTGGTTAGCAGATACATCACAATCACTATCCACCATTAGAAGACACCAGTCCAACTTTAATTGAAGCTTGAAATGAGCAAAATCAACAAGAGAATGGCCAGATTTTCAGAGTTTCAAAAAGCAGTAGATGAAGGGCCAGATTTTCATTAAGCTACTAAAAAAATAGTGCCTCTCTTCTCTACATATACAGAAAGAAAGAAGAAATATCTAAAAAGTAGTGATGAGGTTCTCCTACTACCAACAATAGCAGTCAAATCACCACTCAAAGGGAATCAAATTCCAAAGCTTTTTTCACATAGGAAAAAGGAAGAAAGAAACAAAAAAGAAAGAAAAGAAAAAAGCCCTAGTGGAGGGAGGGGTTTGCCTCTAGTAGATGATCCCTACATACACCAATGTTAAAAACAATACTGTTGTGGCAAAATCTCATCCACACATCAAACCCCCCCAAGCCCCCCATTTTTCCTCCATTTAATCTAGTTTTGTACCACTAACAACACCTTCAAACCCAAGACAACCCTACAATACAAAGTGTAATGATAAAAGAGAAGAAAAAGTTAGTGCTTCTAAAGATAGCCACTGCATCACTTGGATCAGTGATGCCTGTAGTTGTTCCTGTTGGACCAAGGGAGGTGCCGGTGCCACCGTTAAAAATTGACGGCGTTGTCCCGGTGGTTGGAGTGGTGGATGGTGTTCCTGTTCCGGTAGTTGGTGTGGTGGATGGGGTGGTGCTTGTGGCACTGCAAAATTTAGCAGAAATAAAGCAAATTAGGGCCTAAAAGCAAATGATGTAATGAAAGCAAAATGGAACCAGGCTAACATGGGATATATAACAGATGTCTAGCTGAGATTTGGGTATCAGAAAATACTTTTGGTAAGAAACAAGACAAACAACTTATGAAATATCAACATCATGACAGCTCACAGCTGCAAACAAAGATGATGACCTTAAAATTAATCAAAGCAAAGACTTATTTAGCAATCTGGGGTTGGCTAGATCTACCCTTTTAATTAATTAATTAAGTAATCTCATCCTAATAAAAGCTTTTTAATTAATGAGAATTGACACAGTGACTATTATACTGTAAAATTTGCTTCTGAAAAAATCAAAACCCAGCTTCATATCTACCATGTCGGTTGTACCTAACAGAAATATCCAAAGGCTAAGACAAAACAGAAGAAATTAAAGCATCAAACTGACACAGATTCTAGTTTCAAGTGGAACATGTCAGAAGGAAACTTCCTTAGACTTGAATCAAAATCAACAAGCAGGAAAAAGGGTTAATCTAACAGGCATACCTTGATGGAAAGTTGCAGGTTGAAGCAATATCTGCAAAATCACAAAGAAAATTGTACCAAAAAGAGATTAGAAAAAGAGAAATCCAAAATATTTAAGAACTCAAGTGATTGACTTTAGGAACTTACTGCTGGGAGGAGTGGGACTGGTTGTAGCAGTGCCAGAAAAATCACAGCTTTGTGCAGTTTGGCCTTTCCTTTGGAAATAACTATTGACAGCATAATTGCAGTGATCTTTGACAGTGTTGGGATTATAGCAACCTCCATTTTGAAGGATTGCGGTACAATCAGCTCCAGCTCCACATGCATAATCCAGAGTCTTTTGCAGAGCTTGGTCACCCACTCCATCTTTACATATGCAATAAGTAGCACCTGGAAAAAACAGAACCAAACCCTAATCAAAATCACAATCCAAAAACAAATTTTTCATTATGAAAATTTCTCTATGAACAAAAGATTCCTTTTTGAAGACATTTCTGAAGCAAAGAGGAGAAACCCATCTCAGAAATGTGAGTCTTATACATAAAAGAAAATTTCTTTACATCTAATCAACAGTTGAAAAAGAAGAGAAAAAGGAAAGTAAGAAGAAAAAGTAAAGAAAAATTCACAAAAACCAAGGTGGGAGCTTACTTGAATGGCCAGTCATAGCTAAGAAAAGCACTAAGCAAATTAAAAGAGCCATGATTGATGCAAAGATTTGGAAGGGGAAAAAATTTAGGAAATCAACTGACTTTTTTTAAGATTGTTGGTTTGGTTGAACTTGAAAATGAAAATGAAACCAAGAGGGCACACAAGGGAGAAAAGAGGAAGCAAAAGAATGAAAAAAGAAGAGAGAAAATGGAGATTTCTAGACAGACAAACAAAACAAATGTAAGAAAGGAAGAAAGAAAGTATGACGGTGGGTAGTGACTGGTGATAATGGGTGTCTGTATCTGATTATATATACTCCAAGAAACCTTTTTTTTTATTACAGCAAAACAAAAACTACACTAATTATACTGTATTTTTATATTTATTTTATTAAAGTACAATACTTACAAGTGTTATGGGGAAGTGGGCAAAAGGCCTTAAAAAAAGGGAGCTTGTCATCAACATGTAAGTAATTGACTGGTTTTTTTCAGTTTTTCTATGTGAGATGTGTGCAAATATGCTTTTGTACTCTCAAACGGTCATAAACTCAGAATTTAACTTAACCCAAAAACCTGGTTAAATTAAGTTTCAGACAGGTTTGGTTGAGGGTCCTACTGGCTTTTGAGATCTTTTTATCAATGTGTTGTGTGCTGTCAACATGAGCTTGTGTTATGTTCTGTCTGTGCTATGTGGTGTTCCTTCTTTTTTTTTTCAGCTTTTGATAGGGAAAGAAGAAGAACTATTAATATGGTAGCTTATTGTATGGAGAATTTAATGAAGCTTGATTCATTCTTGTACATTTTGTATTTTGCATATAGATACCCGTTTCTTGAATGTGAGACCAAAGTCATCAACACTTTTATATAACTTTTAAATTTTTTTAAATAAACTTTGAAAATTTTAAAACTTAAATTGTTCAAAACACATTTTTAAAAATTTTAACTTCATATAATTTTTCATATAATTTTTCATAAATAATGATCAAAGATGATTCTGATCGACAAAAAAGTCAACAGATGACAAATAATGTAAGACGGAGGGAGTAGTAATTTAGATTCAATCTTTACTAGTTTCACATTTTAAAATATTTGCTATGGATTAAATGGCTTAAAACTCAATCAACGCATATGAGTTAAGTGGAAGAAGTTTGATACATAACTAGAACTTCCCGACCGCGTTTCGCATGCGGCTGTTTTATTTTATAAATTCTTTTTAAGAAAATTCAGTTAAGAAATGATATTTTATTGTGAAATGATAACAAAACAAAGCAATGGAGTAAAATTGAAGTATGGAAAAGACAAGAAAATAAAGAGACAATAGAATATGTTGAAGAAGAAAATATGAAGAATGGGAGAAATTGTTCTCATTCATTTTATTCCATAACAAAGTAAGTGGCCTATTTATAGACACATAGATACATCATTATAAATATAAGGGGATGAACTTAGCACATATGTATATGTGTATGAATGAACCAAGTCATCAATCTTATCCATGTTTTAATTAGATTCATGGATATACACAACATACATGTATATTCATAACAAATTTATAATTAATTTATAATTATTTGATAATTTATTTTATATATAGGAGAGGGGATGAATGTCTTTTAATATTTCCAAACTAAATGAATACAAATATAATAAACAAAATATTAAAATAACTATTGACACTTGTCAAAGAAACCAAATACCAAGTGACACTCAATGAGGGTCTTGTACATAAAATTAATAATAGATTTAATATTCCGGATTTAACTTTTATGAATTAAGGTACTAGATATAGGGAAATTTTCCCAAGATCCAACGTGTCTAGATTTCAAACTAATCTAGATTTAATGTAATTACTAGATAATATTAAAGAGTTTTGTTTAAAAGAAGGGTTTATATATGGTACACCGGCGGTGGAGTTTAGCAGACTATACAAGCGGGTCTTGAAGGGTGACATGTGTCCCTTAGGGACTAGATTGAAATATTTAAAATTTAATTAATTCAGAAAATTGACATGTGTCAACTTCACAACCCGCTTGTGGAGTCCAAAATTTACACCGCCGATGTATCAAATAATTACCCTTAAAAGAATACAAAGCTTGAAACTCAAGGGAAACATATTTGCATCTTAAAAAGCATTAATTATAGTTCTTTGGTTAAGATCTTGCAAGCATTCCTACTGGCTCATCAATATTGATCCTATATAAGCAGGCAAATTTTGACACGACAATGATGTTCATGAGACTTCATAATTAGGTAATGCACATTCCCTACGACTCTCTTCTCTTTTCCTTTCTTTTTTTTCCCTACAAAGTAAAATTAGGCACATGGATCATATATATACTCTCTAAAAATCTCAGTAGGTTAATTTTTACAATAAACTATTACAATGCTATTAATTTGATTTGATTTTATTACTACCAAAACATAATAGCAAAAAAAAAATGGCATTAAAACATGTGGAGCCAAAAGGGAAATGTAAATTTGGTGCAAAAAAAGAAGGAAATGTAAATTTCATTTTTTATTGTATAATAATAAAGTCTTTTGTTAGCTAGAAAAAGGCCTTTCAATGACTTTCGGAAGACAAAATAAATAAATTCATTGTATTCTCTATAGTATGTTCAAAGCATTTGACAAAAACAGCATAAAATTGGCTATTTATCTTTGCAATTTAGCACGCAGCACGCCACGTATAGGCCCAGCATGATATAACACAAGTCAGCACTTGCTGCAGAAATGAAATAAGATGAAGAAGAAGAATAAATTAACTTTTAACTACTTTTGTTTGGTACAAATGAAAAAAAGATGGGCAAGAAAAAATCAAAGTGATCAAACCAAATTACATGTCTTTAATAACTTTTTTTTTGTTTAGAACATGTCTTTAATTAACTAGTGAAAAGGGGTATTTTCAATTTTTGTTTTCACTGGCAAGAAGAATATTATTTCTTAAAATTAATTGTTGCTTTTCAAGATTAATTACCTTTTAAAATTGATTTAACCAAAGTCTATACTAATTTTTAATTCAAGAAAAAAAATTGCATTATTAATTACAATGGGAAGATGGATAGTGACCTTTGACAAGTTTTTGGAGTCTATTTCAACATATTTCAAGCTATTTCCGGCCTTAAATTTTATACTAGTTGCATAATTGTGTTCAAGGTAAAAATAGGATATACTATATGGTTAATATAATTTTGTGCATGAATATTGCATAAGATTGGCAATTTTTTGTCTAAATTCAATGCTTCCAACTTGACATAGCGATTTTTGCACCAAAAAAGATTTGACATAGCGATTTAATTGATAAAATTTTCAAAATTTAGTGATTTTACATCTTTTTTTTTTTATCCCATCCGGTATCACTAATCCGATCCGCGTCGCGCACCTGATTATGGTGGGTGACTCTCCCAATAGGGGCAGCTGCGTACGTAAGGTCTCGAACCCGAGACCTTTTTAAGTTGAAACAAACCGCTTATCACTTGATCCAACCCCTTGTTGGTAGTAATTTTACATCTGTATTGGAACTTAATTAAGATAATTTCGATTTGGTCATGTTGAGTTCAAATAATATTTATAGGTTATAAAAAAAATGTTATATATATTGTTCAAATATACTTAAAAGAGAAAATATATATACACTTTATTTTACAAAAGGAAGGAGAGGAAAAAAACCATAATTACTAAGAAAAAAAAGCCACTTTCGTGTAGAACATTCGTCGTCTTTTATATAAACTAAAGAATTCTTTATAATACTAATGCCAAAAAAAGAAAGAAAGAATTCTTTATAATACTAATTGAACAGAATCAGCTCGACCCTATAGGCTATAATGTGCAAGATGATGGTGGCCCATGCACAAAAAGAAATAAGTATTATCTTCTTCAAGATTTTGCAACAAATCTAGTTTCCAATGGATTCATCATATTCATAATTAAGTTTAATGGTAAAAACTTAATTCAAATACGATAAAATATTTTGTTTATAATGTTTGGGATCAAAATTTTCATACTTCAAATTTCAAAAAAAAAAAAAAAAAGACATGGAAGGCATTGGACCGAACACCGACAACATTGACATGCCAACGTATGTATGTACTATACTACTATTTCACATTAATGAAACATTAAACCTTTTTTAGATGTTAAAAGTGAAAGAAAAAGGACCATGAGGAGCTAATCATCATTGTTTTTTATTTCTTATAATGCCTACAAATCTTTATTTATTATTATATAATATATATATATATATATAAAATAATTTTTATCACCGTCCATATCTTGGCTCAATTCAACCACTTAATTATTTATATTCTATTAATATTATGCAATGATTTTGTACAAATCAATTTCAAAATATGTTTGCTACAAAGAATATAGGAAGATAAACTATTCAATATCATGTACATTCTTCTCATAAAATGAGTATTAAATCGATAATAATTCATTAGACTCTGAATTGCATAACACGGTCTCTGATGAATCTCTTGTTTTAAGATTCAAACTCGATTTTTAAATGAAAAATCTCAAGTTTTGGATTAAAATGTACATCAAATTATAATATATATATATATATATATATCATTAATCTAGCTACCAAGAAAATACCGAAATGGGTACAACTTAATTAAAATTGTTATATATATAATTATTTCGACAAAAAATTAATTAATACTATAAAGTAGGACCCTAAAATATTTTCTTATCAAAAGAATCTAGGACCATGGCTAACCAAAGTTAAAAAGGGCAGAGAGTAATTATCGACTTTTTTCTATGATTACTGCTAATAATGAGAGAATAATAAGTACTAATGTAATAGGGTAGAAGCAAACAAGAAGATTAGGTGAGTGCCAAAAGGGAAAAACACTTGGGAAAAAGGGGAATAAGAAGAAGAAGTAATCTTTGAAATTCTATGGTTGCTTTTAAATCACTTTATTTATTTTGATC
Source organism: Corchorus capsularis (assembly GCA_001974805.1). Lineage (NCBI taxonomy): Eukaryota > Viridiplantae > Streptophyta > Magnoliopsida > Malvales > Malvaceae > Corchorus > Corchorus capsularis. The sequence continues at coordinate 26,244 of AWWV01008079.1, forward strand.
AGTCTCTAAAGGTGTTGATTGGGGTATTGAAATTCCCTTAAAGGCCCAAAAGAGAATAATTGGACCACCTCAATTCCACACACACCTTTTTAGCCATTTATGCTTTTCTTCTTCTACATTTATCTCTCTGGCCTTTGCCTTCCCTTTTTCCCTTCGGCTTTTTTTGTTTACTAACCAGCATCTCCCATGTAGCCAGGTGGTTTTGCATTCATGGAACTTAATGTTTGGATGAAGCTTATCAACAAGATTGATATTGCCCTTTTCTTTTCTTAATTAGTGAATGTGCCATTTCAACTAATTAGAACAAGTTTTTGGGTCATCAAACTTTGTATAAACACTTGATTTAATTAAGAAAATGGAGATTTAAATCTTTTTATGTAAGCCTAAAGAAACGTGTATACCTCTAAAAGGACACCCCATCATCTACAAATGAATAATCATAATACAACTTGGATTTGATAAAGAAACATGCATACACCAATTATTGAATCAAATTTTGAGTATAAGTCTTGCGAAGAGATTATGTATTAGAAAAATTGATAAGTACGTTATTTATCGACAAAGGGTGGGGAGAAGATAGGACATGAATACACACTTTACATTGTTTATTTATTTAAATTTTTAACAAAATGCAGTGATATTTCATTTATATATATCTCCTTATCTTTTCATCCATGATGGAAAGTTCAATTATACAAGGGAAGCAATGCCACCACTAATTTTAGGGCCATGCTTAATGTCAATTGTCAATTTCGTGGTCAATCATATGAGACATTACTAGAACATAGTAGTTATTTCAATTGTAATTTGGGTAAATATAGAGATCATCCTAATGTGAAAACTGAAAATGACTTCTAATCAAATACTATTATTATAACTATAGAATTGATGCATGGTAGGCTAAAGAGAGAGCAAAATTCTAAGAAACATCAAAGCATGAGCTGATATATATTCTAATGACTTAAGATTATTCCCTGCTTTTCTGCAAATGATTTGGTCCAATTGGATTTAGCTAGGATTTTAGTGTAAGGTTGCCTTTTCTTTTGGGGCAAAGGTGTACCAACCTAGCTAGCCTACCATATACAGCTAATTCCACTTGTTTGGTCATTTCTAACCAACTTTTAAACATGATCTGTCTTAATTAATTATGTGTTACTAAACATATAAATGTACTAATTTCTTGATATTTCTCCTTTTGTCACCTATTACCTGCTGGGTTTTAATTTTGAGACTCAAACCAATATGTTCGAAAGGGAACTCTCAACTCCATATAATAAACAATCTATTTATGATGTTTATATATTTGAGATTGTCAGAATTTGTCAGAATTTGAACGGATCACTTAAAAATCAAAAGACTGACGATCTACTAAACAGAGCGCGAAATCAAATCGTGACCTAGCAAACCTTTAGATGATTATATATGTATTAACTTTGAAGAAATTTTATGTACAATTTTTTCAAATTCTTCATTGTAAACTCCTCAAGGATAATGCAACAAATTTCAAATAACCCTAGCCTAGCTAGTAATTTGGTTCCTTAAAAACAACTACATAGACAATGCAACAAATTGCAAATAGAATGATGAAAACATCAAACGTGAGAGCTGTCATTGCTTGGTCACTTAGCTGCATATTTCTCCCACCCAAACGATCAACCATGTCGGGTTTCGATTGGTAGTTTTTAATGTCTTGCTGGTAAGGATCTTCGAGCCTCATTCTCAATTTCTCAGCTTTACGGCTTGCAGCCTCTTGAGCAAGTGTCCAATCATAAAACCTACGGCTCTCTTCATTGCTTAAGACATTGTAAATTTCTCTTAACTTCATGAATTTCTCCGAAGCAGCTTTTAATGGAAGTGATGTCGTGTCTGGATGGTACTCTTTTGATAGCCTTCTGTAAGCTGCTTTAATTTCTTCCAAGTCTGATTCTGCTGGCACTCCTAAGAACCTTTAAAAATCAACAACAATACCCAATTCATCAATTCACTGCTAAATTCATGTTCTTGATTCTTCAGATTGGTATAATCATTGGGTTCTTCATAGTTTTCTGTTTTCCAATGAAAACTTATGAATTGAATGAAAAAATAGTAATTAAAACTTAGGCTAAATATCCAAATCGGGACTAAAAGTTTGGAGAAGTGTACAATTTGGATTTTATTCTTTAATATGAACCTAATTATGCCTAAAAGTTCGAGTCATCAATCAAATTAAGCATATTTCTGACGAAAACCTTGCATGTCGTGCACGCGCCATTAAGTAAAAAACACGCTGTTATTATCATATAAAAAAACATGTACTACTTACTATGTGTGCATTACACATGCGGGTCTAGCCTAGTTTGATTGATGATCCAAATTTAGGTATAATTAGATTCAATCTAAAGAATTAGGCCTAAATTGTGCACCTTCCTAACCTTCAAGTCCTAATTTGAATATTTAACCATAAAACTTACTGGTAATGAGAATCAGAGGAGTCATTGAGCAAATCAGCAAACTTCTCACCAAGCAGATTCTTCTGCGCTTCTTCTTCATCCATCTTTTCCTTGGTTTGCTGTGACTTCGATTTCCCTCCAATCCACCCTTCGTCTTCATTTTCCCAGTGAATTCTCGTATCAACTCCCGGCGGTGATCTTTGGGGTTTGCTTGGCCCCTGCGTTGCAAAAATCCCCAGGCTATTCCCGTTGGCTCTTCTTCTGATTCTTGCTCTGCTTCTTCTTCTTCCTGCTGCTTCGAGTTTGGTTTGGGGTTTGAGCAGGAGGGAATATGAAGCTTGAAAAGTAGTGGTGGATGCCATTAGAGTGACTTAGAGGGAATCGAATTCAGATTGGTGGAGTTTTCTGAAGTCTTGAGAAAGCAAAGCCTTCATTTGCTCAAATTGTCTTCAAGTTTTTCTGTGGCTTAGAATTCTGAGAGCTATTTTGGGCTTTGGCCTTTTCTTATTTTTTTGCTAACTACTAGTAATTCAATTCTCATGAAATTTTGAAGAAAAATCCAAAATTTTGACATTTCCCTTTTGTTTTCTATTGTGAGTTGTGACTCCTTAATCTTTGTATATGAACTATAAAGAATTCATTTGAGTAAGCAATTTTTGTTTATTATTTATCTTTTAAGACTTGAGAAAATTGATAATACAAATTGAATTTTTCTGTTTATTGGGCTATAGAACCCGAAAAATTGAACCGAAATTTGGTTCTCATGATGTGTTCTTACACAGTTGGTTAGTAGACTGATCCCACCACTATTTGAGTGGAGTTTTGCTACATAACACGGAATAACTAGTCATGACACGTCATGAGGATAAAATTTGGATCAAATTTTCGGGGTGTGTGGTATTTCTCAAAAAGAAATTAATACATTGAATTAAAATCATATAAACTCATATGGAGATTCATGTACCCAAAAAAATATGGAGGTTCAAACTCTATTAACAATACATTAAGCAGCGAAAATGAATTTGAAAAAAAGAAATTGATAATACAAATTGAAATTTTCGGTTTATTGGGCTTAGCCTGAAGTTGGTCTCTAAGATATTGCCCAACAGCTGGGTTTTTCTTAGAACTCTACCTTATTCGGCCCAAGAAAGAAGATACATTTTTTTTCCTTTAAAGCCCAAGACAGAAGCGGAAAACGTCGCCGGGGGAAAAAAATGGCGTGCATGTTATCTTCTTCTTCATCCGCTCTACCGACTCGGTCGCTGGACTCAATTCCGACTCGCTCCCTACGCTCCAATGAACTCACCTCACTCTCTTGGGCATCTTCATTTCCCCGTTTCAACATCTCAATTAACTCATCCGTTCTCCCTCCTACTCCTTCACTCAACAAGGTATTGTTTTTCAACACTTCTTATCTATAGCTTTATGTTTGGTTCCTAGGAAAAAGTTTAAAATTTGTTAATGGGTTTTTTAATTTTTAATGGCTTTGTTAGTTTTTTTACTAAGTAAATGATAAACTTCGGTGTCTTTTATGTAAAAACTGTTGTTTTTCTTTTCTTGGAAAGATGGGAGTTTGATTTTTAGCTTAATGATAAGGGTGAATTTGGTTTGGCATTAGATTTTAACATGGTCAACTCTTGTTGGGGTTTTTCTTGTAGTTAAAGAATTCTGCTTGGTTTTAAATGGCTGTGCAATTGAGGGAAAAACTTATCAGTAACATTGTGGAAGAGGTCTGCTAGGGAAAGGCTTAATAGTTTGGATTAAATTGAGCAGGGGAAAGAAATTAAAATGCTTTTGGATATCTCATTGTATAATAATATGTGTTGAGATTGAGAGTAATGGATGGGCTATTCAATCCTGGAGGAATGTTAAGAATTCAGAATATTTGGTGGGTTATTTTTGATGTATTAGGGAGTTTGAGATACTGCAAAAGGCACTAGGCTATTGCTGGCTTCGAGTTGGAGTTGTCCTATTCAATTGAATTTTGCTTGATACATTTTGATTGTGTTCTTTTGCATGACAGCCGGTTTCGATGATTTAGGAAATCTAGCTTTGCTTGCTGGTTTGTTACAGAATATGATGGTTCTGGTACAAAGATTTCTAATGTTGACCCATTTTGGCAAACACAATTTCCCTAACTGTATTCTTAGCTCAACAATGTCCGTTTAACTTTATAATGGCTTGCTGTTGTTATAGGAATCATCTTCACGTAATCTAGGGAAGATAAGTACTATGCCAACTAAAAGTTCAGAAGGTCTAGAATTAATGTGTTATTGAAGAATAACTGCTCTATTATGGGGATTATTATTTTGAAGCAGGTGTTGGATATCATATTCTGTTGTTGATTGAAGTATCACAGTCATGCTTATGAGAATATAGAATTTAGGGTACTTTCATGTTGATGGTTGAGGTGAGACGGGGTATTCTGCCATGTTTGAATGATTTCAAATGTTCAGTGCAGATTTTCATCTCGATGTTGAAACAACCAGTAATGTGTTTACTTTGGTTTCCTCTATACTTACAAATCATGATGTCGTGTTGAACATATTCACTGCAGCTAACCAATGCTAAGCTTTTAAGCCAATGTACTTGCTGGAAGACATGAGGATGATTTTTAACTCTCTTTACATTTACTTTTAGGGTTCTTTTGTTCAAGCTGCCTATACTAGGAGATCTCGTGGCGAAGCTGCAAAGCAACCGAATAGGAAGTCATGGAAACAAAGGACTGATATGTATATGAGGCCATTTCTACTAAACGTTTTCTTCTCAAAGAAATTTATTCATGCAAAAGTGATGCATCGGGGTACAAGCAAAGTGATATCAGTTGCCACCACAAATGCCAGGGATCTTAGAACAACTTTGCCATCACTCACAGATCACAACGCATGCAGAATAATCGGGAAACTCATTGCTGAGCGATCAAAGGAAGCCGATGTCTATGCAATGGCTTATGAGCCTAGAAAGGGTGAGCGGATCGAAGGTAAGCTAGGAATAGTTCTTGACACCATTAAGGAGAATGGAGTCATATTTGTATGAACCACTCAGACATTGCTGTAACAAATCAATTTGTTGTAATATGTAAAATTGAACCGTTGCAAATGCAATCATCTATGCAGATTTCAGCAAAAATTTTCCTTCACTAGTTTCCTGAATGCAGAATGTTTCATATTGTCAGATTTGAGGTTTTTAAGATAAAATTCCCGGTGCCCCATTCAAAGCCTCATGATCATCGATGCCCATATATGAAGCTTTTCATGTAGCAAAAAAAAAAAAAAAAAAAACCGAAGCTTTTCCACCATTTTAATGAAACAAATGTGAATTAATAATTGTTTTTTTTTTAGAAAAAAAGATTAGATTCGTTAGTTAGTTAATATCTTTTTCTTGAGATTGAGATGAGTTCAATTTTAAAAGGGGTCCCTTGAGTTCTGCTTTCGAACCAACTGCAAACGGTAAACATGAAGAAGGAAAAGCCTATTGCCCAAAATGCCCACTTCACTTTTGAATAATTTCGAAATTACCACTGACGCTGCAAAATTACCATTGTCTCCTCTGATCGAGATAACCCCTATCTTTCGTCATCTCAAAAACCCTAACCTGGAGAAGCTCTCCTCTGCTTCACTTAGACAGTGAAAGGAAATGGCTTCGCAAATTGCGATCTTGACCCGAACCCGAATCTTGCCCCGGCTGAACCAAGCCAAGTTCATTTCCACTTTCCCTTACCTCTCTCAAGAACCCCAACTAGCTGAGTCGAGTCACTCAACTGAAACCACCCCTCTACCTCCGAACCCAGCCTCCGGCAGCCCTATGTACCATGAGAACTGGAGAAACCCAAACGCGGCTCCTGACTCAACCTCCATAGCTCAGTCCCTTATTCCCATGGGATTCCTGAACCAGACCCCGGCCAACCGGATTCAGTACCTCTCTCAAAGTCTCGACTTGCCGGCTTTAATGGATCGTTTTGCCGATTTTATGACTCAGCAAAAATGGAGCGACGTGAAACAGCTTTTCGAGTTCTGGGTTCGATCGCTGGATAAGAACGGGAAGCCGAATAAGCCTGATGTTAATATTTATAATCTTTATTTGAGAGCTAATTTGATGTGCGGATCGTCGGACGGGATGCGCGGAGCTTCGGCCGGGGAGTTGCTGGATTTGGTGGCGAAAATGGATGAATTTGCTATTGTTCCGAATACGGCTTCCTTTAATTTAGTTTTGAAGGCAATGAGTCAGGCTAAGGAAACTGAAGCTGCTAAGAAGTTGATCGATCGGTTAGTTATAATATCTCTTTTGAGTTTTACTGCTTTTTTGGGTGTTTTGGTGTGAATATAAGGTACGCTTTGCTCAGCAGTTTCATAAATATCCCATTTTGAGTGAGTAAATGAATAGGGAAATTAAAATTTTCAAGATTTTCTGTTAAAGTTCATTTCTTTACTTCTATAAGTAGTTAGCATCGATTGGGTGATCTTAAGAATTTGAGTTCTTTGTATTTGAATGTGAGTATATGGTATGAGATATATGTATATCTTTTGTTATGGTCATCTCCGTGATTTCTAGGACCTGCATGAAAATAATAATAGTTAGGAAACCAGTCAACCTATTGGACTTGAGGATGAATCAGTTGTCTTTGGTCGAGGGTTTCATTTGAAGAATGAGAAATCTCTCTTTAATCTATCTTTTTGAATAGAAAATAAAGTGCATGAGTTAGGCATTGCGTTAAGTTTATTTGCTTATTATTGGAATTACTTTCTAAAACATTAGTGATATTAAATTGGTATTGGAGATATCAACCTTCACTTTATTGGAATCAGGATGCTGCAGGGTGGAGCCGAATCTCTGCCTGATGATGAATCTTATGCTTTGGTTATTCAAATGCTGTTTGAGGCACAACAAATGGACTCAGCCTTGAAATATGTAGATATGGCCTTGAAATCTGGTTCCGTTTTGTCTATGAGAATATTTACAGACTGTGTTCATAGCTGTATTAACCAAGGCCAGCTTGACACTTTGGTTACCGTAATTGAGAAGTGCAAGGTATATGACTACTCTGTAGGCACTGATTATATTTTGAGTAAGGAGGTTACCTTTAGCATAGTGTTTATTTTTTAACTTTGTTCTCATGGGTCTTATCAGGCAACAGCTCAGAATAAAGCTCTTTATCCAAATTGGAATTTGTGCAACACTCTTTTAGAAGTTGCAATGCAAGCAGATAACAGCAAGTTAGCGTTTTATGCGTTGGAATTTATGGCCAAATGGATTGCACGGGGCGAAATTACAACGCCACCTTTCTTGCTTTCTGTAGATGAAGGATTAATTGTCTCAGCACTTGCAACTGCAGGTAGGACGTATAGTTCAAACCTGTTGGATGCGTCCTGGGCAATCCTAAAGCGGTCATTGCGTCAAAAGAAGCCACCAAGCCCCGAATCCTTCCTTGGGAAGATATATGCCCATGCATCGTTGGGGAATCTACAGAAAGCTTTTGCTACGCTGCACGAATTTGAGTCAGCTCATGGGAATTCCATCAATGAAGCAGAAGATCTATTCTCGCCTTTTACCTCTCTACACCCATTGGTTGTGGCTTGCTCCAAGAAGGGTTTTGAGAGTTTGGATTCGGTATGTCCTTTCATGTTTAACTTTATGCATTGTCATTGATTTTCTACTCGATCAGTTGTTATTTAATTTATTGGTGATTGTGATATAAGACATTCAATTAATCATGCTCTTTTAGAACTATTTAAACCTGATCTCATATATTATGCTCATTGGGGTTGTTCCTAATGCTGCAAAATTATTTATGTTCCCCAGGTATATTATCAACTTGAGAATTTAAGCCGTGCAGACCCTCCATACAAGTCTGTTGCTGCTCTGAATTGTATAATTTTGGGTTGTGGAAACATATGGGACATTGAGCGTGCCTATCAAACATTTGATGCAATAAGTTCCTCATTTGAGTTGACCCCTGATATTCATTCATACAATGCTCTAATGTATGCATTTGGAAAGCTGAAGAAGGTATGTTAATGTTACCTCTCTCCCTTGTTTAATGGATGAACACTTGCAATTTCAACACTGCACCATTAAATGTGGCTGCATGCATGGTTTATTTCCTTTAAAATGCATATATCCGGTATCTTGTTGGAAATGCGTAGCATGGTTTCTTTTCTTGTCTCTTTCCAAGTTTAATGTCACTTCCTTTTTGCCATTGCGCCAAATAGCTTCTTCCTGTGGTCTAAAAAAAAAATTCATGGAATGGCCCCTTTCCCCAATTGACTTTCTTTGGATTTAAGCTTTGACTTTAAACCTAAATCTTCAAGTTAATAAATCTTTGCTTGGCAGACCTTTGAAGCTACAAGAGTTTTTGAACACATGCTCAGCTTGGGCGTGAAACCCAATGCTAAGTCCTATTCTTTGCTTGTTGATGCTCATCTCATCAACCGAGATCAAAAAGCCGCTCTCTCTGTAATTGACAAGATGGTAACTCCATTTGCTTTCTGAAAGTTAAAACCTTATCAAATTTCTGTAGAAAAAGAATAAAAGGCTGTTCAACAATTGTTTTGGCAGGTGACTGCTGGATTTGCACCCTCCAAAATAGTACTAAAAAAGGTCAGAAGGCGATGTATACGAGAGATGGACTATGAGGCTGATGATCAAGTTGAGTCTCTGGCAAAGAAGTTCCAGATTCGAATGGGGTCAGAAAACCGTAGGGGAATACTCTTTGATCTTGACTTTGTCAATGAATATGTACCAGCACCATAGGTAAGGCTCTTCTGTCCAAAAATGATTTTCACATAATTGAGACAGTTTTTGTAGTTCGTTTTTTCTACTATGTTGAGAATTTTGATATATATTATGCTATAAAAGTTAACAGCTAGTTTGGTTTTTACTCGGTTACTACTTCAAGGCATAATTTTGTTGCTGATGAAAATGACCCTATCATTGCAGAGTGGATTCTATTTTATGTCCGAATTATCGACAATGATGATTGTGGTTCACCAAGCTCACATGTTGCAGGGTCCCAATGAACCCACTTGTTTGTACATTATTTCATTTTTTTCCAATTTTGTGCCTGGGCAGGAGAATTTCATGATTGTAGCTTGTGAATTTTTTCCCCTAATTTTACTATTCCCTTTTCCCTCTCAGAATATGCTTTCTAAGGAGTAGGAACACAAATGATAGTGATGAAAAGGATATTCTTATTTGTTGACGAATAAATGTAGAACCATCCAAGTTATTAACGGAGCAAAGAGCATATATTTCTTTATTTTCTTTTTAACTTTTAATTTGATTCTTTCTTCTTCTTCTTTGTTGAATTGTAATTTGATTCTCTTACCCTCTTGTTTATCTCACTACTTTCCGTTTGATGATGATGATGGATCTTGATATTGATTTGCTTGGTGGATTGAACTAGCCTAAAATTTCAGTTATCTATTCTCTTAAATGTAATCAATGGGGATGGCATAGCAAACAAAAAGAAGAAAAGTTAAATAAAAAAAATGGTAATTCTCATTTGAAATTAATCACATTATTGTACAAAATGGTAAGATCATAGACATAGTCCAATAAATTCATATTTGAGAACATGGGTCTTATTCTTTTCCATTCCTTTAGCATCCATCTTCCAAAAGCTTTAGCAAAATTTTTCAATTTTCAGCTGTCCACATTGTCATTTATATGTTAGCTGAAATGGGTTTACTGTCAATCTCCAGCTTCTTTAGGATTAGGATGCAGTGCTTGAAGCAGCCTTCTGAAATGGCAGCAAATTTAAAAAAAAAAAAAAATCATCAGCTGCAAAACAAAGGGAAAAGAAAATGTTCTTAAAAGGCAATCAAAGGCTGCTTGTTAGAGATCTTACTCTTTTCTGCTCTTCCATGTTTGCCTTTATAAGGGAGTAGATGGCAACTCCTGCAATTGCTATTGCAGTGCCAATCCCAGTTTGGGTTGAGATCTTATTACCTGCCAATTGCCATCATTTCAACCATATCAGCAAACCTAACTAGCTTTTTTGATCAGTTTGGATAGCATCATCATCTTTATCTTTTTTTCGGTGATTTTCGTAATGGAATTCACTCAAGTCAGATCTTTTTACATGATTAAATCAGTAGGCATGATCATGAACACATCATATATATGATAAAGAGAAGGATTAATTACCGAATACTACGATAGAGAAGCCGATAACAAAAACTCTCTTCAATACATTTCCAACTGCATGAGTAAGGGGTGCAACTCTTTCCAAGGTATTAGTAGCAAGCTGCAATTCTCAGGCTCAAATTTTTAGTTATTTTCTTTCTGTCAAAAAGGAACAGTGCCATTAATCTATATGATATATAATATTATGTATACCTGATTGTAGAGATGATAAAACATTCCAATCCAAAATAAGTCAGACAAGAATTTGGTTAGACCAACTTTGGCAATAGCATCTTTGAATCCATATTGCATCAGCTTAGGACCCTCAATCTGAATGCATAGCAGATCGATATTTAGCGAAATTCTTACTGATATTTCTAGTGGTATTTGTTATATTATGTACTTACAAATATTGCTGGTGGTAAGCAGAAGAAGAGGGCAATGATTGAAATATATGCATAAACATTTGTGCTATCCATTCCTGTCTGTAAAAAATTCAAAACCAGAAGACATGTGAGAAAACATGATAAGAACAGAAGACATTCAAGAAATTCAGAGTTTTCTGACATCAATGGTTACTGATCTGAGACAATTACCATTGCTTTCTTTGAATAGATGCTTCTGTAGGTAAATGCAATGTTTGAAATCATTGCACTGATGAAACCGGTCCAATTGAAAGATAGTTCAGTAAGTGAGGCCATTGAAACACCTAAAAGGTGCACCAGAAGATCATATCAGTTAAAAAGCACTGTTTTAACATGAACTAGTTTGTTTGAAACAGATGGATTGTTTTGTTTTGAAGAAGTGGAAGAAACTTTACCAATAACAACAGGTGCTAATGAAAGCCATAGGGACAGAGGAATCTGGTGGCCTAAAACAAATTGAGAAGCTGCAGCATTGAAGAATGGCTCCAAGGCTGTTGGAAAAACATAAAAAACAGCAGTTAAGAAGTAGGAAGTTAATGAATCAAATGACTTTAAATGAAAATATACTTGCAGACATTCATGAAATTGGGATTTCTCCATGGATTATTAGTTCCATTATTCTTAGAACTTATTTTTTGCCTATTTCCAGACAGATAATGTTATACCTTTAATAGTGTGAGTGAAGGAGACAGCAACAGCTGCAAATGATACATTGGACATGACATGTCCAAGGGCATGGCAGAATGCAACAGGAGTTAATAGCAGCAAGAGCTCCTTGTCAATTGGCTGGTAACAAGATAGAAGAAAACTGTATTTTTTCAGAAGGAAAACCTTAATGTAAAAAATTGAGAAGCAAAGATAGAATCTAATAAGAAAAACTAAAGCTTACAGCTCTCTTGGGCAGGCCAATACCCCAACTGACAAGACAATAAGCCACTCCAACTACCAGATGTATAACTGAAACAAAACTGCAGAAAGGAACAAAAAGAAAATACTAAGCAAAATAAACTCTTAATAAAATGATTCTAATCATACTTATGATATGCTATATATATATATAGATCAAGATTATCTAGCCGAGTCGGATTAACGTACTATGGATATGGGAAATAATTGTAGACCTTCTTGTTGAGTATGTTGAAGATTACATTTAAGAAGTACCTGCAAAAAGATCCAGAAACCCATCAATGCAAAGATCAATGTTTCTGCAGACAAACTGAAAATCAAGGTGTTGCTTTAAAATCATACAATTTTTATTTTTAGATTAATGGAAGCTGAAAACAAAACTTATACATTAATTTACATTAGTAAATATAAAGTTTTAACATCAAATATATAGCTTACCACATAAAGAAGAAGAAACCAGTAACCAGCCAAGGAAATTTCTCTGCAAAGCTCTTTGAAGGCTTTGCATACCTGGAAAAAAGGAGTTAAAATTCAAAATTTTCCCTCACTTTTCTTGGCAACCAAACAGAAACCAGAAAAAACTAAAAAATGAAAAAAGATTAACATTCAAGTCATCATGAGCCTAACCCTTCAATTTCTTGACCATCAGCATCCCCAGCAGCAGCTGAAACCACCGGGAACTGAACTTGGCTCCTCCTCCTCATGGTAATCTGATTCCAACCAGTAAAAGTCAACGGCTTGGCCGACAATCCTAGAGGAACCAAAGCTTTGGTTTTGTCTGGTAAAGGTGAAAACGCCAGACATGTTGCTCTAGAAGAAGCCGGTGATCGAGTCTTGAACGAAAGACAAGTAGGCAAAACTTTGGTTGTCGACAAATACAGAGAAGAAAACCGAGAATTTGTGACCAAAGACTGAGCTGAATTAGTTGCAGAAGCCATTGTAAACATGAAAAAAGCCAAAGAAAAAAAAAAACTACCCAAAAGGCAAACTAAACTATATGAATAAAAGGGTATTGAAAAAGATTGTTATTATTGAAGAATAAAGGGAGACATTGACAAAGAAGTTGGGACGTTTGAAACAATGGAGTTAGCCTATAGGAAGCGGAGAAAACAGAGAGAAAAACAGAGTTTCATTGTTGTACACTTGTACTATTTTTTTTTAGTTTATTATATAATTATTATAGCTCATAAATGGAAAGATTAACCAAAAAATCTAGCCATTATAGCCTTAAAAGGATTCCTATAGCACTAAGAAACTAACCAAAAAGGAAAATTAAAGAAAAAAAAAGAGTTAATGGGTCGTGAAATTAATAATTAAAGAGAAGAATATTCTTTGAGAGGTTGAGAAAAAAGAGTTGGTTGAAAACTTAAAAACTTGAAAGAGAAAGATAGCTGTGGAAATGAGTCAGCATGAAGCCCATGAATGATGATGGAAACCACCTCAATAATAGAGAAAATGAAGCAACAAAGCAAAGCATGATAAGTTGAGTCATGGGACGTTTTCTTTTGTCCTTTTTACCTAAGACTTTCCCTCTAAAAACTTTTTGAGTTGAGATCAGTGAAACATAGCTTTCAATATTTCCATGAATATATGACATTGTCTAGTTATAACCACTTTGCAGCAATTATTTCTTCAACAGTTTATGGCATTATTGAATGGCTTGGTTTGAAATTGATTGTACCCAACTTTACATGGCCAGCAAAATTTGGTGCTTGATATTTTTGGGCTAAATTTCAATGAATTTTTAACAATTTATTTGAATGATTTTATTATTTAAAAAAAATGGGGTTTTGAAGGATTGAATCTTAATTATTTGGAATTAATTAGAGTCAATGCTATGCTTTTTAAGGTTTGAGCAAAATATTTTAGGCTTAGAAGTGGAATCTTTGTCAATGGACTTAATTGAGTAGGCTTAAAATATAAAAATCATTGAGAAAGAAAGCATGTTCTATGACATATATAAGATTGACTTATTTTCTTATTCTTTCTATTATATATATATATATATATAAAACATGATTCAACAATAATATTTGACTTAATTAATTCAGGATTGTGTTGTATTGATCGAACACTAAATGAAGTGAAATAAGTGTACACAAGAACTTTGACGAATTTTTATTTCTAGAACTAGAATTTATTATTATATGATGATTTAATATATTTCTTTATACTTCTAATATTTCTTTTTGAAGGATATAAATCTATAATTCTAATATTTCTTGTAGAAAATACTTAGACGAGATTGATAAATATTTTTTTTTATTATAAGAAAATGTAGATGAATGCCAAAGGCTTAGGACGGCAGCCCATCATGGAATACGGGGATTTATATTTACCTTGTTGTTATAAATAGTGGGCCTAATAATGGGCCAGCCCAGAATTCATCGCTCCACAAACAAAATAGAAACTGCATAGGAAGTATATTTTGGATCAAACGCAAAATCCCTAGCCTGCCAAAGTTATATTACAAAGGAAAAAGAGGCAATTCTGTTTCAATTTTCATTTTTTGACTTTTCGATTTTAATATTCTGGCATAAAGTAAACATTTTTGACATAATTAAAAATTAACTAATTGGTAATGGAGGGTGGAGGTGGAAGAGAAAAAGAAGAGGAACAAGATGGCGTTTCCGTACATTCGCCTTGCAAGGCTCCGCCTTCCTCCGCCTCGTCTCTTCCTAAGGTTTCTCTTTTCTCTCGCTCTCTCTCTCCATCGCCATTGTTGTTTTATGAATATTATTGAGTTTTCATTTTTCTTAAATTTTCAATTTTTTTGATTAAATAGGAGCAACAGCAGGTTGAATTGGAGCTGAGGCTATTGGAAGCTCTTGAAATTTATCCTCCCGTCAAATTAAGAGGCATGTTTATCGCTTTTTAACTTTTTTCCCTTTTTTCGTTTTTAATAAGGAAGGAATTTGTTTGTGTTTGAGGCAGAGAAAATGGGAATTTTTTTAGCAATTTTTTTTTGGGGTCTGAATTCTGAAAGTGAAACATTAGGTAAAATGTTCAATATGTAAAAATTCAGACTTTTTTGGATATATAATCAGAGAGCTTCCATTTCAATGTTATTATCATGTTCCTCAACTAATAACGTTATGATCAATTGAAATGATGTAGTATTATATTTCTGGAAAGGAGACTTTTTTTTTGGCAAATTTTTTTCATTTAGACTTGACTGTATGTTCCTTATGGTAGATTTTAGGGTCTAATGGTGCTTGTCATGTTCACTGTTTAGGGATCGATGTTAAGGGTTGAATCATTTGATCAAGTACCAAATAACTTATTTGTTCGCTCTTTAGCAATTGTTGACTACATGAATGTGTAAATCAAATTTGCTTTCCTGCAGGCATGCATCGCCATTTTGTACTATACGGTCTGATGGAATTCCTGCGGAGAAGGTTTGTTCAACCACCTGTTCTTTTTGCTCATGTTAATCCCCTCTTTTGATGCAAATATTCTGGTTGATCTTTATTTCCTGTTTACATTCTCTTATCTTTCGCTAAATTTTTGTCACAGCCTTGACCGACAGTTTTCTCCTGATGAGGTTCTGCAGTTGCTAGATCGTTTCTACAACTTAGAAGTTCTGGTAATCTATTCTTTCAATGTTTCACTTTTGTGTCCATCTATTGGTTTGATATCTATTGATGATAAATGCAAGTAGATGTGACCTAAAATGATTGTGGTAGTGATTGGCCATGTTCTGTATTCAACTTCATTCGTTTGTTGTTGTCACTTAGTGTGGTTGGATTGAGATTGTCATAAGTGTGGCTCACATGGTGATAAGGATGGACCATAACACGGGGCGAATAATGTGTGTTCTTGTTAATGATAGCCATGTTTTAGTCATTTTTAGAGTCATAGCTGAGAAAGTACCTTCTGATCAATGAGATGCGGTGCTGTCTGATTTTTTTTTGCAACTTAAATTTCAATCCCTAATTCAATGGAAAACTTCCACAACACTGAGGAGTGAGTATTTCTTAATGGATAATGCTAATGTTAGTGGTATTATGTATTTCTATTTGGACTTTTTGGACAAGTCAGTTTTTGCTTTTATTCATATCAAAAGTAGCATTGGTTCACCTGTTGTTTCTTGTGTACATTTCAGAAACCAGATGATGAAGAGATGGACATCCTAAACCATGAGGAAGACTTCAGCTTGCCTCAAAGTTATTTTGTCAAGGAAGAATCTTAACTGCACATCTGTCCTAGACTTTGGTTCCTTGTCTGGTCTGATGTTTTCTTAATGATGATCATGTTTCTTGATCATATAACGGAATATCTGTAAAAATTAGATTGCAATTTTGATGGGATGTAAATTATTGGGCTCTAAGCATCTTTTGAGTATGGAAAACTTATTTCTGATGCAATTTAACTCCTTTCTAGTTTCCTTTTCTGGGTAACATTTCATTTATCAAACTACTTTCACCGTACTCTTGTTAGTCAATATATATAAGAATTTGGATAAAATTCATCTTTAAATGTATCTGTAATCAACTTAGAAGGAAATTAATTGCTGTCTTTATACATTGTTTAGTTTGAATTGGAAGTGAAAGGAAACTACTTTTCTATACCCATACAAGAATTATGGATTGTTCTTGCACATTTCATGAAAAAGTTTCGCCAAGCTGAGAATGAGACCCAAATTATGATTTCTAATGGCCAATCAGAACAATGTTATAACGAACTTTGAATTGGTAGTTTCTTCAAGCGGTCATTAAACACTGATGGTTAACCCTTAATCATTTTCAACTTTTCAATATTGAAAGAGATAAATCAATCAAAATTTAGGCAATCTCGAAATTAGTTGGCATTTATTTCAAAAAAGCTTCCTTCAATTGATCAACAAGTTTAAACCAAAGAGTAATTGCGATTTGCGACACAGAATGACAGAAGGCAGAGCAAAGAGGGAAATGAAGAGAAAGACAGAATACAAATTCTGAATATAAAGAAATATTTAATATAACATCCCTTAATCCAATAAGTATTTCATACTAGAGAACATTAGATAAAGACAAAAATAACAAAAATGGAAAAACAACAGTGAAAAGTAAAACATGACTGGAATTGGATCAACTGATCACTTCATCATCTCTGGCTTCGGTTGTACTGAAAATGATCATTAGCATTGTAAAAGGGCTAAACTGGGTTGTGATCCATTTCTCTTCTGAGAACAAAAACTCTATGAGAAGCTAATTCTTGTGGAGTTACTAAAAATACTGAATTTCCACATGCAAGGCTCCCTTATTCTTCATCACTGTTTCTGCAAAACCAATTAATTTTTAGGGAGGTGAATGAATAAATTCCTAAAGGAGAAATCATGCAAAGGGGTGAAGCACTTACCTCATCTTTTACCTCAGCATCGGCAGCAGGTTTACCTTCTTCAGCTTTTACGCCATCTTCGCCTGCATTGATTCATCAAACATTCTGAGTCAGACAAGTGCTTCCCAAGCATGGCCAACATTATAAATCAACAAAAAAGGTTCAATGTTTTGAACACAACAACAGGGAGAAGATATAATATTTTGTCAGTAATGTAAAAGAATTCTGCAAATTAAGAACAATAAAGCAATGGTCCCTGTATAACTTTGACCTTTATCTTTTAACTGTCTTACTGCTCTTAAGAACCTCCTCAATAATTATATAATGCATAGCACTATTTGGTTCATACTTGAGGCTGAGTGTCAGTTAAGCTCAACTTCTCTAAGTTTTCCCTTAGATTTGGAGGGTTGGACCTTCATAGTTCATACCCATTTTCATGAAGAGTTGCTATAAGGATTTTGAAGAATTGAAGCAATACCTCCATCCTCAGGCAAATCAGAAGTCCACAGTGTGAGGTTGTCTCTGAGAAGCTGCATAATTAGGGTGCTGTCCTTGTAAGACTCCTCACTCAAGGTGTCCAACTCGGCAATTGCTTCATCAAAGGCTTGCTTAGCCAAATGACAGGCCCTGCAGGTTTCAAATAACAAAATATGTGATGAAAAAGTCCAACAATTCAAGTATTTAAGACCCTTTAGAGCCTTGAACTGATATACTACTATAAAGTTTATACCTCTCAGGAGAATTCATTATCTCATAATAAAATACAGAGAAGTTAAGGGCAAGGCCAAGACGAATCGGGTGGGTTGAAGGAAGATCTGTGCTTGCAGTGGCAGAAGCAGCCTGATAGGTGAAGATAGCAACAAAAAGAGGCAAGTCAGCTGTTTTACAGAAGTAAAGAACACTATCATAAATACTATTATATGTATGATCTTCATATAAAGAGTAACAGACCTCATAGCCTTTCAAAGACTGTTCAGCAGCCTCCTTCCTATCCTGATCTGTCTTGAACTCAGCAACATACCGGTAGTAATCACCTTTCCTGAATCAATCACAAAACCCATCAATTCCTCAATAAAATGTATAAATTGGAACTTCATAAGCAAAAGCTTTACTTTCAAAGAATTAGAAATTCAAAATTTTATCTTTTTGGTTACATTTTAGAAATTTGTTCATTTGGTATCAATTGCAGTTCTACTTCTTATCATCGATTGTAACTTTTAACAACTTTTCCTGAATAAATAAAAAAAGCAATATCGATCTAAGCCAGCTGACCATGAAATCAAAGAGATCAATAAACAAATAATGTTCCACTTAATTACAAGTCTCACACTATCAAAGTCACATATAAGACTAGGGGAATGAACATCTAATTTCAAATAAAAATCTCTAAAATTAATTTTCATAATAATTGAAAAGGGATCCAGAAAGAAAGCTTACATCTTGTAGTAAAACACAGTGGCTTCACCAGAGGTTGAAGAAGGAATAAGATGCTTGTCAATGATACTCAAAATGTCAGTGCAAATCTTGGAAAGCTCTTCCTCAACCTTTTGGCGATACCCTTTGATCAGCTTAACATTCTCTTCATTCCCTTTGGATTCCTCCTTCTGTTCAATCGAAGACATGATCCGCCACGAAGCCCTCCGTGCACCGATCACGTTCTTGTATCCAACGGAAAGAAGGTTCCTTTCTTCCACCGTCAGCTCGCAATCAAGCTTCGCTACTTGTTTCATACTCTCCACCATTTCTGTTTCCAACCAAAACACAAAAACACCAAAAAAAAAAAAAAATCAAAAACTCCACCATAAGTAATTCAAATCGTTAAAATAAAAAGAACCCAATGTTTAGATTTTGGGTTTAAACACCTTCATAACGTTCGGCTTGTTCGGAGAGTTTGGCCATGTAGACATGAGTCTCTCTCTCCTTTTCAGTGTTAGACATTGTTGTTGTTGAAGGGTGATGACAGAGAGATTGAAAGAAAGGGGAAAAATAAAAAGAAGAGAAGTGAGAGGAAAGAGAGAAATGGTGGGGGGGATTTGGAGAGGAAAAGGGAAATGATTTATAGAGTAGAGGGAAAGAAGGAGCAAAGTTTGGGGGGAATTGGAAGACCAAAATCAGAACCGTTAGTTACTGAGGAGGCAAATTACGCGCGATTCGGTTTTTCCTTTGTTATTTTCCTTTAACTTGGATTTGTTCAATCCCTTTCTGTCGGGAATGGAATGGGCCTAAAAGTTTTTAATATTTTATATGAAATTATCATCAAAGTCAGCAGCTTGGGGTTGTAGCTCAAATGGTAGAGCGCTCGCTTTGCATGCGAGAGGTACAGGGTTCGATCCCCTGCAACTCCAGATTCCAGCATTTTTGCTTTTCCATTTCTTTTTCAAGCTTTCAAATTTTTTACTTTCACCAAAAAAAAGTTCAAAACTTGGTTCCTTTGATCTTTGTTTTTCTAACCAAGAAAATGTTGGCAAAGAGATTACAGGCTTTGCTTAAACCCTTGTCCAACCATCAACTCCGCCGTATAGCCGCCGAGTCAACTCACAACCAACTCACTCACCGCCCTAACCTTCACAACCCCATAACCCCAATCAACCAATCAACTCTCCTCAAAGTCTGCACAATTCTCTTCCAACAGCAAAACTCACCGGACTCACGCCTCCACTCTTCCCTTTCTTCTTCCAACGCTTCCATAAACCCTGAATTCTTCCTCCAAGTTTGCAACAATTTCCCTTACTCATGGCGTCCCGTTTACCGTTTCTTTCTTTACACCCAAAAGCTTCCTCAATTCACTCACAACTCCCTCACTTTCAATAAAATGTTGGATGTCATTGGAAAAGCTAGAAACATTGACCTTTTCTGGGAAACCTGTCAAGAAATGGGTAAACTTGGTTTGGTCAATGATAAGACTTTTATCATAGCTTTAAAGACTTTGGCTTTAGCTAGGGAGTTGAAGAAATGTGTTGAGTTTTTCCATTTAATGAATGGGTTTGGGATTGGATACAAGTTGGAGACTTTAAATAAGGTGGTGGAAAGTTTGTGTAAAGATAAGCTTGTGGAAGAGGCAAAGTATGTAACTTTGAAGTTGAAAGAATGGATTAAGCCAAATGGGGTTACTTATAAATGGTTGGTATGGGGTTTTTGTGATGTGGGTGATTTAATTGAAGCATCAAAGATTTGGAATTTGATGGTGGATGAAGGGTTTGAGCCTGAAGTGGAGGCTGTGGAGACAATGATGGAGACACTTTTCAAGACTAATAAGTATGAGGAAGCAATGAAGGTTTTCCAGATGATGAGAGTTAATAGAATGGATGATTTGGGGGTTTCAACTTATAGGCTTGTGATCAAGTGGATGTGTAAGAGAGGGAAAATTGAGCAAGCCAATGGGATGTTCGATGAAATGTCTCAAAGAGGGATTGAAGCTGATAATTTGACAATGGGTTCGATAATTTACGGGCTTTTAGCAAGAGGGAGGATTAGGGAGGCTTACAGAATAGCAGAAGGGATAAAAAATCCAGATATCAGTATTTACCATGGATTAATAAAAGGGCTCTTGAGACAGAGGAAGACAAGTGAAGCAACCCAAGTGTTTAGAGAAATGATAAAGAGAGGGTGTGAGCCAATAATGCATACTTACATTATGTTATTGCAAGGGCATTTGGGGAAGAGAGGAAGAAAAGGGCATGATCCATTGGTGAATTTTGACACAATTTTTGTTGGGGGTTTGGTTAAGGCTGGCAAGTCATTAGAAGCTACCAAATATGTGGAGAGAACATTGAAAGGAGGAATGGAAGTGCCTAGATTTGATTACAATAAATTTTTACACTATTACTCTAATGAGGAAGGTGTAGCTATGTTTGAAGATGTGGGGAAGAAATTAAGGGAAGTGGGGTTGTTTGATTTGGCTGATATATTGGAGAGATATGGGCAGAAAATGGCCACTAGAGATAGGAGAAGAGACAGATGGGGGCCAACAGAAGAACAGAGCCATGACAAGAACCTTCAAAAAGAAAAAGTTGTGGTGTAAATACGTTTTCATAGATACTAGACAGTCTAAAATTATTGCACTGTATTTATTTATGTATAGTCCAACAAGAATAGATTTGCCTTTGCTTATTAACAGTCACAAGTGAAATACTTTGCTTTGCAAGTCATCCCCTTAATCGGAATCTGATGCGACTCGACTCCGTATTAATCGAGACCCAATGTAGCTATAAAAAAACAGTAATTGCATGTTTAAGAAAGGGAGAGAGACAAAGAGAAAGAGACAGAGAGCTTTGTTGAATCTAATTTGTAATTATCACATTTTTTTCGTGGCCATTGCATTTGCGCACAGCAATGTTGGTTCAATACAAAAGATGAGTTCAAAATTATCAAATAATAAAGAAATAAACAAACTCAAAATGAAGACTTGAGGGAAAAAATGGAATTGGATGAATGAATTGCTACAAACGCCTTTTGGCCAAAAAGAGTAAAAGAAAGAAGTAAAGAATTGCAGCTACTTCTGCAGCAAACCTCTTTTTCTAGTCTACAGGCTACCGCCTCCTCCACCGTGCTCCTTGTATATTGGGTATCAAACGTGTTAAGACTTCAGAGCTTATCTCGCGTTGTGATGCTGCTGATATAGTTCATCCTCTGCCAACATAACTACGACATCAGTTTCAAGACATACAGGGAATTCATGATTAATTCTCATGCAGGCATGTTTCGAGTCACATAATACGTTATGGTGAAATTGATCAGAGAATTACCAGATCAAAAAAATTATACACAACCGAGGTCTTGAGACCTTCTGGTGATAGATCAATCATTTTCTCACAAAGGGTTTCTGGCACACGAGTAGCCGCTGATCACTACCATTCTGAAGGTCAATCACCCTTGCATCCCATCGTATCTGTGCAGCCTGAGCACGTGCCAATTCTATCGCTCCCACTTTATCGGCAAGTATAACCCAACCCTGAAAACCAGCAAAAGCAAATATTACGATCAATAAGTAGGAGCTCTCGTGAATAGTAGTAGGAACATAAGCAAAATAAGAAAGTGGTGGTAGTTGAGAGGCATCAGAGAGTTTTCCTGCATCAAAAATGGAATGAAAAGACAAAAGGACACTGCATTAACTTCAAGTCTTTAAGCACAAAGGCAGAGAAAGTGGAAGTACCTCGGGACGCAAAATTCGATCCATCTCTACAAATACATCCATCAAACTGCACCTCTCTGAAGTGAGAAGTGAAAGAAGCCCATTCGCATGAAGTAGGTCATATGTTCGAGGGTAGGTTGGGAAGGGTTCACACCTGAGAAACCACCAGTTATATCTCATAATCTGAATTTTCTTTAAAATTCAACATAGTGATACATAGCTGCATGTGAGAATTTCCAGAGCATACAACACCGATAATCAAGTGATCACCTTTTATAACTCATTCAGAATTTAGAACTTAAAATTTTGACTTTGAAAGAATATTTTATCAATATAGTTAGGAAGCAATGTCAAGCCATTTTGTTTAGTAACTCTAACAAGTTACAGGCCGCTGCCTAAATTGAACAAAACAAACTGAAAAAGTTAAATTCTACAAATATGTGAACATAAACTCCAAACCAACTCATGGCATCTTAAACAAATTACTTTAATGCAGTAGAAAACTAACCAGTCATGCAAAACACCAGCAAATCCTCGGTCAAGAATGAGAGGAAGTGTATTGCGTGCCCTAACAGGCACAACATTCATCACCCACACTGATTTCCTTTCCTCCATGAATGCAGCATTTAACCCCCCATAATGAGCATTCATGTCCATAACATTGCGTAACATATTAAATGGAGGCAATGGATCTTCATCGCCTGGCCTCTTAGGATGGTCAGAGAAAATTAAGGGAGTGAGCAAAGACCAATAGTTTTTTAAAGTTGATTTCCAAAATTGCAAGTCATCAAAGAAATCTTCTGGACTGACACCTGCAAGGAGTAATTTACATCAATATACAAGCTAAACAAAGCTGTCCAATACATAAACTGTGTATGCACATTGCCGTACAACAGCTAAATGGAAATGAAGGTGCCAGGTAAAAACAAAAATTTGTTTTGGAGCAATACTTTCCATGAACTTCAAGTTCTGCAGAGCTCAAATGTGAGCTAGAGGACCTGTTCTGAATGGGAATCCAGCGTTTGCTAGAAGTTCCAGCAATACATGGCATCAAGGCCTGGTAATAGGGAGCATCATATCCTTCTTTGCAAAGGGGTACATCATTCTGCATGCTATATCCAATAAAGAGAAAAAAAAATCAGTACAAGTCTGATAAGTTAAGAGGAAAAATAGTATTCAACTGATCAATGTAAAATGGTATTATGCAATTGAATTAAGAGTTACCCAGAGAAACTGGCAATTATCAGAGAATATACTCACCGAGAAGAATAGCAATGGGAATCAGCAGTTTTCTGCCAGATGAAAGTCTCATCTTGCTGAGCAATAAGACTCCAACAAATTTTTTCAGTGAAATGTTCCAATGGTGTTAACATGTCTCGTTTCTTTGCCCCTAATGCACTTCCATGTGGCTTATTTGTTGCCGAGGTTAAAACAAAATAACCTCCAGGCTTGAGTAAGCGATCCACTTCTAAGAGAAACATCCCCTCTGTTTTACCAACGCAATGTTAGAAAGCAAAGCTTGTGTAACTTTACGCAAGCTAATCTTGCCACTTTAATTTATATAATATATGGGCCTGTGCAAAATGGTTTTAGTCATCATTCATCTAACAGTAACACAAAAGATGATTCAGGCTATATGCATTTATCTTTTCTCTTTTAATATTTGTCCTTTTCATCATGAGCTTGCTGGAGGAGGAAGTTTCAGCAATCAAATACATTTCACAGCTAGCAGTCTTAATGAAACATTAACTTTTCAAAAACCAACTCTATAATGAAACTGGTCATGGAGACTATCAATAAGAAATAGAATACTGACAAATCTACATCTCTCATAATCATTTCAAAGCAGTCGAAAAGAACGGTGCCAATAAGTAACAGAAAGCGGCCCTATCTTAAAACTCTGAAAGTACCTTTCTGGTCCCAAAGAATACCACACTGAGCACAATGAACCATGTCAAATGACAATGATGGATATGGCAATTGTCTTGATATGAAGTTGCCAATCATTGCTGGAAGACCTCTCTCAAGAGCTAATTGAACTTGGCTTCCAGTTGCCTCATATGCAGCAATGCAAAGAGCCATCAACCTTAGTGAAAGTAAATGAGCTCCAAAACTTCCAAATCCACAACCGATATCAAGTACAGTGCGGACCTGTAATCAAACTAGAAGTTTAAATACCATGTAGTTCTGGTAGTTCTATTTCCCTTTGAAGACATACAATATGCTTCTCCTATCTTTAAACCAATCTAAGACATTATTCAAGAACTATTCCAAACTCTCAAAGCTCATTTTACCACAAGTGTTGAAAAAAGCAAGATAATTATCATAAAAAGAGTTAAAGACTTACACCGGCTTGGAAAAATTCAGAGTCACTTCCCAGTCCCATCATTTCTGCAATCTGGCGAGAATAATCTTTGACACCATCAAAGATCAAACCGTCTTCTGAGTGAAAAGCAATTTGATTCTCTTCTAGCAGCATCATTCTAGACACAGGTGGTCAAGACATCATACAGGTAAATTAAAAAGATGTTAGATCACAGGACTAATAAATAAAAAGATGTAAGCTACTAGACCCTAGTGAATTCTAAAGGGTAAAGTTTGTAGCCAAAGGATATGCTTGATACTTTCTCTACTTTTACAAAACACTGAAATATTTAATGCATACCTCTTTGTCATGCTTCCGGAAGAAAGGAATTGGTCTTTGGTTATCTTGACATTTCCACTCCAGATCACATCCCTACCAGCTGGCCAACGGAGTGGAATCTTATAATCCTTTGGAGGGCGAACTAAACACCGCTTTCCTAGCCTTGATACATCACAATGTCGATCAAACTCCTCTCCATCTTTAAACCCTACTAACAAATTTGCTGTCACATTGTAACAAGGAACATAATTCTCTCTTTCTTTGACACAAAGTTCGAGCTCCCTTTGGCGACTAGCTCCCAGAGAGAGAGTTCTCAGCTCAAAATAATCTACCGCCGCTTGCTCCTTTAGCCTTCTATAGTTTGTATAAATCTCAGGTACCGGAGTGGAAATTACAGAGTCAAAGGTATTAGAAGATGATGATCCAAAGACTGCAATGAGTGCAAGCACACTTACAAAGCACAATAACAACCAACTGATCGGCGGTCTAGGACCTAAAATGAGGGATAGTTTATTCAGCCAGGGGCTTCTCATGTCCAAAGCTTTAAACAATAGAAGTTTGTAAAACTACTAAATAACCAGTCCCCTTAGCTTAAATCTCCAAGAACTGCGAAAACCAAAACCTATCATTACATATAAACTTCTGTATATGTTGCCATGAATCCGGACAAGTCCAACAAGCATTGAAACCACCTCCTCTACACTTCTCCGCTCACCGATCTATGACCAACCATCACAAGAAAAGGAAACCAAAAAAGTACAAAATCCAACTTCACTATAAATCCACCATAAGCAGAGTATCAACAAAAACCACGAAAATCTAGCTGAATTTTAACTCCTTATTGTGGATCAACAATTTCAGCTACTTTTTCGAAGCGAATTACCAACTCCTAATCCAAGACAAAGCTAAATTTTACCAGAATCCAAACAGAGACGATCGAAAGTCAATTGTGAGTAATGCCAATTCCGGAGTCTTCAGCAAGTGACCAATCGCATCGAGCTGCAAATGATCCACAAAAAGTCAAATACTAAAAAAAAGGAAAGAAATTACGATTCTGTAACGGTATTCTGCATCTAACAAACGGTTTTTCAAAGCTTAAAAACAGAAAATTCACTACACTTCCAAAATTGAGAATTCCTATTCCAGGTAAGAAAATGCAAAACTTTCCGTTTATAGAATCCAGAAGAGGAAAGTCAGATCTCAAAAAGGAAACCATAACAGATCAAGATCATTATTGACAAGAACACCATTATAAAAAAAAGAAAAACACAAGCAAATCGAGAAGCGAAAAACGAAAAAACAGAAAGAATTAGGGTTTACGTGGAGTATTACCGGTGGAGAAATGGAGATTCAAAAACTCCAAATTGACAAATGGAGAGAGCGACAGAGCGTAAGAAAGAGAAAAGAAGGACAGTTTTTGAGAGAAAAAAAGGAAACTCTTTTTTTTTCTTTTAATTTTTATTGGTTAATAAATAAATCAGATCTAAAGGCTCTCACTTTTAGACTTCAAAAAAAAAAACAGACAAAATAGGAAGTCGAGTAGATCATTTAATATATGAAAATGGATTTTATTTAATAAAGTGATTCAAGCAACAAAGTTAAGGATTAATTGCGATTTATGGACTGTTTTGTAAATAAAAAAGGAAAAAAATTATAAATTACGCTAAAGCTTTCCTCGTGAAAGGGCTAGAATGACAGGTTGTTGATGACAGCAAGTTAATGATTGGACGGTTCGTGATCTTCGTCTGCCGGGGGCCAGATAATATTAACGATTCTGATTTAGCCGTCAAAGTAAAAGGAATTTTTTTTTTCTCACTTCGTTAAAATGAGTGCCAAATGGAAGGCTGATGCAATGTCTGCGCAATCATTTTGTTCTTTTATTAAAGCAACAATTATTAAAGATTGTTTAGTTGTCTGATTGCTTAATTAATCATGAAGTTAATTTAGTTAGACCTTGATGAAACCCTCAAACTTTAATTAATGTATGAAATATGGTAAATTTGGTCTAGTTTTGATAGCTCAATTATAACTAGACTAGATATGTTTCCTATTTTTGAATTAAACATTTTTCCCGATCTAAGACCAGATGAGTCGCGTCGGATCCCAAACGAGATAAACTTTTTAAATTTTTTTTTTTTTACTTATAAGACTCGAACTCAAAATCTTATTCGACACGGGCATACATTGTTTAATGTTTACTTTGTAAATTACCATCATTAATATGTTTCCTTTTATTTGGTAATATCATTTAATGTCTCAAACTTTTTGTTGCTTCTCATTAATAAAACAATAAAAAGGTTTTGTTTTGTAGGTTTCATCTTTATAATGTAGTAACGGTTATGTCAAGCTTTCCACAGAAAAGTTGAATTTTTTTTTGTTTGATTACAGAAAAGTTGATTATATTTAATTAGAAAAAGATGGAATTTGGTTTCCATGGCTCTCAGCTCTGTTGTTTACAGGGTGGCAATAGTTGAAATGAGCTGTGCCCAGTTCCATGCCCAATGTCCCAATGTGCAAAGTTAAATTCCCTTCATTCTAGAGGCAGGGCCGGTTTTAGTTTTAGCCCACAGGTCGACCTCAAGTACAAAGTTTCAGATTGGGTCACTAAAAATGTCCTTTTCTCTCCAGCAAAACATGTGGAAAAGCAGGAACATCTCAATTTTTCATGGTTGGGTTCCAATGAATCCCTTGTAAAGGAATCCACTGTTCCAAAAACCACCAGTTTATGCCCAAATTTGTCAGTAAAGAAAGTATACAAGGACTCTACATGATGATGGTAACAGTTATATGACATTTTTTGACAGAGTTTTGGGACACTTTTGATCATTGGTGACTATGGAACCCATAGTCTCAAGTATGGCAAACACTTTTCTTCTTCCACCCAATAGTGGAATGAATCATCAGTTTATGACTGCAATAATTGGAAGATTTTTGTTCAGTAACATAGGGGGAATGGCAGAAAACTTGATCTATCATACCGACAAACTCTGCAACTGATGAAAAAAATTCCAAATTGAGAAAATAGGACCCTCACCCTCTTCAATTATAGATGCAAAACAAAACTGATATTCAGAGTTACATTATTGCTGTGGTGCTGATTAATTAGACACCTAATCTATCTTTGATACAGTTGAAATCAAGCACAATTAAGATCCTGTAAAAGTAAATACTTCTCCAAATGACTCTCAATGCCAAGTATATTATAATTCTAAGACAAATCTAAAGGTTCTTTCAAGATAAAATAGCAGTAAATAAATAGTAAATCAACAGTGATCAAGGTATAAAACTAGGGTATTTAACCTCTTTCAAGCAGTGCTTCCCAGTTCTCTATTCAGATAGTCTATAAACATCCTTTTTGTGCTTTCAGCATCAGAAGGCGGAGGTCGCCCACTCAAACTCGTTTGCCCTGTTAACTTGATGAATGTACGTCGTAGCCTACGTAGCTCTGGTAACCCAACTGATCTGGAAATATCAATAGTTGGTAAACCTTGGCCAATGGAAATACCAACAAGAGGTCCTCCAATTGCCTGGGATTGTGCTTCCACAATAGCATTAATCACCTCCTGTGTTGCCCTGTCCATCTCGTACAAAGAATTCGCCTCTGAAAACCGCGTATTTTGGGTAGCTATGGTTGGCTGTAAAATCTTAACATCGCGTGATTTCGAGTCAACCTTTTTCGTCAAATAAGAAACAGCATCTGCAATGGCAACAGAAGATTTCTCCACTCCATCTTTATGAGGCCACAACTCATACAAAGGTGAATCCCAACGATTCCTCCTATCCGGTGTCTCAAACCTTCTAGCTAAATCCTCGAATATCACATCATTATATGCAGCCTCCCCCTTCTCCCTACGTTCTTCATTCCATTTCCTACACTGTGCTTCTTCAACATCACAGTATAACACACAATACCTAACTCCCGCAGCACGAGCCAAACACCATAACTCATATCTATAACCTTTAATACTATTTAAAGAATCAACTATAATGATATTATCTTTGGAGACAGATCTATCAACTTCAGACCTAAGTACTCCCCGCAAATTCTTCTCGGCAGGCATATTAGCATAGCTCTGATTGCGATCAAGATGAAACGAAGTTTCATCAATAATCCTCACTGTCTGCTTGCATTCTGATTCATTCAGAGCTTCAGCCAGACATTTAGCTGCTGTAGACTTCCCACTGCAAGGTTGCCCACAAATTACCACCAAAGCCATACCACTGTTCAGAAAAATTAAGTAAAACCATTAAAATCAAAGACCCTTCTCCCTCAATTCTAAAACTTTTAAGATTAAAAGATAAACACTTTGTTCTTTTAACATTAATATCAGCTTGCCCTTTATAGAAATATAATGAAAAGCAAATTGAGAAAATCACTGTGGAAATAGCTAAGGGTTACCAATTCTCTATGAACAAAAATAAAGAAAACCTAAAATAGAAGCATTAAAACAAGGAAACTATTAATAAATTGAATTCGAAATCGTTCGGCATGCTAAGAAAAACGATAAAATCAGGAAACACCCAGATTCAAAGTAGACACATCGAAATACCCAAGAAATAACTTGCAAAAGTAATTCAAAGATCAATATAATCCTAGATAAGTAGCCTTATAACATCCCAAAGCTAAGAAAAATAAATGGGAAGATGGGAAAAAGGGTAAAGAAACTACCTTTGCTGGGAGTTGAATAGCAGTAGCAGCCAGTTAGGGAGGGCGACTTGGGAGAAATTTTCCCTCTTTGCAGCGAGTTGGCGACGCGGGTATAGGGACTCTTGCAGTTTAGAATGAAGAAGCAAATCAGTAGAAAAGGTCTCCAAAACGGTGCCGTTTGTAGGGCAGATAGCATTTCATTAATCCCTAAACCTTTTTTTTTTTGGCAACACATTAATCCTAACTTAATTGTTTACATTTTACATGATTTTATTCTTTTTTAAAGGATTGTTTATTTATCTAGGTCTAAAATCTTAATTGGGTTTATTGATAAAAGTCAAAAGGAAATTAAAATTCCGAAAATCCAAATTGAGAGACTAAAAAATTATGGTATGGATAAAAAATTCATGCACAACCCATAGATTCCATACACTAGTACACATAAATCCAGTAATTCGAGTATTAAGGCTTTGCTTAGAGATCTCAAAACTGTAAACTTCATTAAACGAAGAAATTAAGAGACAAAAAGTGTAGCATTGGATTCTAATCCATTTGATAAAAGCTTAGATTTAATATTCTGATTCTCATGAATTACAGGGGTGTAAAACACTAGCTTCAACATTCTGATTCCATCAAGAAGATTACACAGGCATATATGTGCCATTCCGATTGAGTAGTCATATGCAGCCTCTAAAAGAATCTGCGAGAATGTTTTCGTCTAGATTATGCCCTGCAAAGTTAATTAAGAATTTAGTAAAACAAATATGCATTTTGAGGAAAAAGTATATTGTACTTGTAGAGTGTATTATTACCGATAAACACTATCCTGTTCATCTGCTTTTCTTCCTTTCTCCATTGGCGAGCTGGAACAATCTCATATATCTCTCTTACAGCCTGTCAAAGATTCAACAGATAATGGTTTGTAAGAGAATTTGACAGCAACAAAAGTAAACTTCTTGTTATGAAGCAATTAATGGCATGAAGTGTAGGACAAAACCTGCAAAGTATGTAGATTATCAGAGTTTTGAATACTTAAAACCCCTTTGCAGCGATATACATCCATGCCATACTTCTTCTCCCAAAGAATCTCTTCAATCCATAAGCGGACCTGGACGATAATATAAAGAATCATCATTCATCAAGCAGTGTGTAAACATGCAACTTGGTAATTGCAAGCCATCTGTCTAATGCAGATCATTGTGACAAATGTAATGTATATACTTCTCAAGCACTGTGATTAGGAACAAACTACCTTGTTAAGATCAACAGCTTCTGTCTGATTAATGCATAATGTCCGTACACCACTATCATGAAGATCTTTGGAAGGAATAGATTTGCTTTCTTCTAGAAGTGCTTCCAAATGACTGGCATGCTACCGAAGAATCAAAAAGAACAATATCAGTTAGAATAGAGTATATCATGCTCTAAGAAGATGTATACTATGATTAATAAGTTTTTGTACAACTAACCGTAGCATCATATGCCTGCCGGTTCAATATCAGAGACAAGTCTACTTGACACCGAACAGAACGAACAATATTAGCAAGGGAATTTATGCTACGTATCTCCTTCTCCAGATCCTCTACAGCCCCTTCAGACCCCTCTGAAGAAACCAAATCAACCTTGTTAAGAATTACAACATCCTACAAGAGAAGACAAAAGTTTTAGCAGATACAAGTGCTGAACCCATAAAGTATCCCTTTCCTGGTAAGTAAGCCAGGATGTATCAAGTAAAAAATAAAACAATGGTCTTAGCAATCCTAAAAAAGACTGCGAAGGTTGTTTCCATTGGAACAGTACAAAACATAAGAAAAGATATTAGAATTACCGCAAAAGCAATTTGAAGAAATGCTTCAGGAAATTTAGTAGAATCACGATGCGTGTTGAGCTGAAAACGCAGGTTTTTGGCATCTACAACCTATTCAAGCAGCAATCAAGAAAAGGCATTGAAGAAATATGTAACGTCGAAATAAAAGAAATATACCATACATATGTAACATGAAATGAAATGTACATAAGGACACATGCCAGATATACTGCTCAGTTTCTTTGAAGTTGCTATAGCATACTAAAATACAACCATCAATCTCATCATACAGCTCCAAACACTGAATGATAGAAAAGCTAAACCAACAATAGGAAATGCTTATACTCTGAAACTTTAATCTCAACTACAAAAATGAATAAATCCTATGGTAGACACCCATCAAATTATGAATTATCAAAGAAATCCAAGTTAACACATTAGAAAAACTTTCGCATAATGATTAATAAGACTGATGAGAGTAATTTGAAGAAAAACCCCATAAAGGAAACACAAGTTATAAAGAAACCAAGGAGTCTTAATTTGACACAAAAATCCATTCCCTTAGATTCATTCAAGCAAGCACCATAAAACATACTTACAGTTACTATAGAATCAAGCTTGACTGAAGATTCCAGTTGATCATCCAACCAAAGAACAGAAGCCAAAGGAGCTGGATTGGCTAACCCTGTGGTCTCTAACAATATATGATCAAGTCTATTAACAAAAACAAAATATTCAAAGGTCATCACATCACAAATTGCCCCAACAAGGTCACTAATCAAGTTTAGCCATAAAAAAGGTTCAAAAACCTTGAAATGGGTAGTTCTCACCTTTTCTTCATTTGAACAAGTTGTTCAAGGGCTTGAACCAAACTATGTTTAACAGTGCAACAAACACAGCCATTTGCAAGTTCAACCCATTCTTCAACAAGGGCACCACTTTCTCCTTCATTAATCATAGCCCTTTCAACTCCAATCTCTTCACCAAACTCATTCAAAATCACAGCAATCCTTTTCCCATGCTGGGCATTTAATATATAATTAACAAGCTGAAAGCAAACCCAAAGACAAAAATTGCAGAAACAAATAAGACTCAAGTTATTATAAGCTATGATCAGCTAGGCAAAAAGAAGAAGAGAGAAAATTTTAAGGTGTTGTTCTTATTACAGTGGATTTTCCGGCACCGAGGTAGCCTGTGATGACGGTGACCCCAACTGAAACGTTGTCGTATGGAGGTTGCTCCGAACTGGACTGGGAAGGCTCTCCTACAGTTTGGTCAATTTGGATAGCAAGGGGGGGCTCTTCTTCCTCGTCAGCCATTTTTACAATCTATAGAAAGTCTTTTTTCTTTCCTTTTCTGTTTCAAAAGAGAAAATTTTGGGGTTTTTAAAGGGTTTTCCAATTTCGTTCTTCTTGTTGCTGTTTTAAGTTTTGGGCCCTTTCGGTAAGAAATTGGGCTTTAGTTCTTCTGAATCTCACAACGTGTTGTAAATGGGCCATCATATGAATGTTTTGGGCTTTTCAGGCCTATGCGAGGCAATTCCGTTTTTTTTATTTCATACAAAATTTCTTATCCTAGTTTTATAAACTAAAAAAATAGTCTTCAAGAGAATTTGATTTTTACTCTCATAGTGAGCTTATTCGACTCGATCGGGATTAATGGTCAACTTGATTATAACAAAATTAGTTGTAAATCATTAAAATAAACACAAAAAACTTTTTAACATTTATTTTTTCCATTCAAAAAACTCGAATTTAAGAAATCACTTGAGAAAACATTCTTGGTTAATAAACATGAACGGAAAAGTAACCATCAAGCCCTCACCCATGTTGAAAACATGAGAAGGAAAAAAAATGATGAGATTTATGATGTTGTATCAAAGATGTATCCATAAACATTAAATAATCTTTGTAAAAATCATGATGGATTAGTGGTGACGAAAATTTTAAAGGGTCCAAAATTAAGTCAACTCCATCAATGGCGGAGCCACGTTTAGACCCAGGGGGCAGGGGCGGAATCAGAAATTTTTCTTTGGGGGGCTAACTCGTGTATATATATACTATTTCAATACGCCATCATCTAACTATATATATTCATATATATCAATTAATGTTATGGTACAAATACTATATGAGAATAATAGTAATATATAATATAAACAAAGCAATTTGATGTCATGAAATTGAATTAACACCAATTTAAGGTATTAATACTATGAATAAAGTAGCAAAAAGAAAAATATGATGAATAGATACTTAATCCTTAAAATTTCGTTCCAAAAAAAATACTTAATCCTAAAGTAGATTGAGAGAAATTAATGAAAATTTGGATGATATTTATATAAAAGAACTAACTTATAAATATTATCATGAGGATAAATTAGAGAAAGAAAAAAATTAGGGGGGTCAAAGCATAATAATGCCACTATTTATTTAATGGATGTCTACCTATATAAATACTTTCATTGGGGGAGGGGGGGTCATGGCCCCTGCTGCCCCCAGTTCCCTCCGCCACTGCCAGGGGCATGGCCCTCTCAAGATTTTCCAAACCCTTTGATGGTTCTTATACTTGGCACAATGAGTATGTGGTTCCTCCAAAACAAAAAATTGGCCCCCCTAATCCGACACAACTATATATTGTTATTGTTAATGTGTTTTTTTTACACATATAGATTAAGGCAAATTATACAATACACTGTCAGTGAAGTTTAGCAGACTACACAAGCGGGTCTTGAAGGGTGACGTGTGTCCCTTAGGGACTAGATTGAAATATTTAAAACTTAATTAATTAAAAAAATGGACATGTGTCAACTCCACAACCCGCTTGTGGTATCCAAAATTTACACCACCGGTGTATCAAATAATCACCCATAGATTAATATGTTACTAAATATAATTTTGCGCATTAAGAAGTTAATTACTTTTTGGAATTTGAATTGTTAAAAAATATTTTATAATTTGGTTCCTTTCTCAAATCTAAAAATTTTACACTAGTAAATATAACTATTGAAATTGAGCAAAATAGCATCTGTTGAATGAATGGAAGGAACTCAATGTATTTTAAACAAAAAATTCAAATTCAAGTATTATAAATAGGAAAACAAAGTATTGGGAGAGTTTCTATTCTTTTGGAGTCTAAAGTTACTTGATTCCGATTTAATCAATGTCCAAAGACCATTTGGAGTGAATTAATTGAGATTTAAAGTGTAAAACAAGTTACGCTTTCTTTTCATATTGTCATTTTCATATTTAAACTTTAATTTTTACATGTTGCCTAATTCTTATTTACATGAAATGCTATATATATTTCGTAGCAAATATATATATATATACACACACATTATGCTAAAAATTATTCTCGTCCCACAATAATTCGCTATAATCATATCAAGCTCATGCACAAAAAGATTTTGGAAATTTGTAACAACTCATAATTAAATGCAACAGCATGGATTGTACCACTGCTTGAATCATATAACAACTTGCCTTTCCACCCATTTATTATGCTCCAAATCCTATCTTTGATCAATCGCAATAATTCCCTATTCCGAGACCTACCAATCGTACAACCCCAGATACTTGTCATTTTCCATGATTCGTTCTACACCAAGCTAAAGAGTCCAAAATTAAGTCATGATCTCCATATATTTTGTGTCAGCAACTCCAGAGAGGGAAGAGAGAGATTTCCAAGCTAATTGCTTCTTACTGGTCTTGGAGCTAATGGCGCCGCGTCACACAAGGAATGGGCATGTTCGGCAAGGGATGGATATAACAAACATCAAACGGCCAGGAAAGGAAAAGAACACCCCCATTAATTTTTTGAAATGAAATGTTAGCTTCGTTCATCAAATAGAGCACGATATTGTGGAGAAATATGTGGTGGATATTGTGGAGAAATAAGTTGAAGATGTTGAGGAATTAAATGAGCATAGTCTTGGCAATAATTTAATCGGAAAGTCCACACAATCAGAAAAATTGATCTGAATTTCATCCCCCATCCCCCATAACGTGTCATGCCTAGTCATCCCATATTATGTAACAAAACTCCACTGAAGTATTGGTGGAACCAGTCTACTAAATCAACTGTGTAAAAGTACGTCATGGGAGATCAAATTTCGGGTCAATTTTTTAAACCGTGTAGGAGAACTCTAATTTAACAAATCAAGAATTAAGTATTAACCAGGCAAATAATGGCTGCCCTAAATGCTGCAATTATTGCCCTCAACGGCAATAATTTCACGGGTTCCAACTCAGCCAGGAAAATACCCACGAGCCCAAATGCCCAATTGTAGTGGAAAGTTGAGTTACTCTTAGCTACGATCAGGCCACCTACTCTACTGACATGCAACAAAAATTGTACATGTCGTTGCTAAATATCGTCCTAGTTTTGCTATTTATCGTCCCACTTTTTACACTTTTGCCCTTTACCCTTTGCACTTTTACACTGAGTCTCCTCACTAGGACGGCTCAGCCACGGCGGAGCCTCCCCAGTGGGGAGGCTCAACCACGGCGGAACCTCCCAAGTGGTGAGGCTCAACCACGGCGGAGCCTCCCCACTGGGCGGCTTCGCCACGGCAAGCCCCCCTCCTGGGACGGTTAGACCAAATTTTTTTTTTTAAAAAATAATAATTATTTTTTAAAAAAAATAGCCGAGCCGCCCCAGTGGGGCGGCTTGAGCCACGGTAAGCCACCCTCTTGAGGCGGCACGGGTCATCAGTCCTAAATTTCGTCAAAAATTGCATTTTTCTGAAATCTTCATCAAAATACGGCACGTTATCGTTCATTTTTCTTAAATCGTCATCAAAATACAATATGTTAACGATATTCTACGTTCGTGATAGTTTCAAGATTAGAAAATAAAGCAAAGGGCAAAAGCGTAAAAAATAGGACGATGAATTGCAAAAATGGGACGATATTTAACAATTCAGATTCTATTTTCAAAAAAATGACAGCGTAATATAAAAAATAAAAAAACAGAAAAACGAAAACAATAACAAAAAAACAGAAAAACGAAAACAAGATACAAACGACCGAGTTACTCACTTACTCTAGTTACTCTAGCCACTCAGGCCGACGATATTGTGGGTCTTAATTCTTAAAGTAAACACTCAAGTTGCACTGAACAAGGGACCACCTTGATGACAGTAATTAATGGGGGGACCCGTGTTCTTAATAATACATACTCAAATCTTGTGATATTTGTGAGCTTGTGAACAAGAATAAGCAAATCTTGTAGTAGTTGGAATATAAAGCATATACTCCACTATATATATTTATATAGTAAACGTGTCCAACTTACTACAGAACTAATTATTTTTTTTTTGGTGAAAAGGAACTAGAGAACTAATTAAGGATTTAGAAAACATGTTGAATCTGAGGAAAGTCAATATTGCTTTGGTTATAACACTGATTGTTGTAGGAATTCCGGCCGGCTTGTCAGAGATTAGCAGAGCTAGTTTCCCACCGGGTTTTGTCTTTGGAACTTCCTCTTCTGCATACCAGGTTGGTTTTTTTTTTTTAATTTACTCCTTTCAAGACAGTTTAGAGTTCTTCAATGGCCAAAAAAGAAAAAAACAAATTGAACCCATTTTCACTAACTTTTCCCTGGATTTTGGGTTTTTTTTTTCCCTCTCTTTTTGTCAAGTATGAAGGCGCAGTGAAGGAGGATGGAAGGGGACCAACTATATGGGACACATTTGCCAACTCAGGTAAAACTTTTATCATTTAATTACAATAATTAATCACATGTGCTCCTTATTTATTGTTTCTTTGAAGGGATTTGCCCAAATTGATGTCTTTATAGTGCATATATAATATAATGTATCTGCTAAATTAATGAAGTCTGTGAACAGAAAGAAGAGATTGCTTGCAGACCAATTAACAGCTTGATTTTTTGTTATTTTGCAGTGAATAATATAGATGATGGCAGTAATGCTGATTTTGCTGTGGATCAGTATCACCGTTATGTTGTAAGTCTACCTAATTTATGATATAATTATATAGATTTCTGCAATTTTGATGACAGTAATACATTTTCTCTTGATTTCTGGAAACAGGAAGATATACAACTTATGAAAGACATGGGGATGGATGCTTATCGGTTTTCGATTGCTTGGTCTCGCATATTCCCTAGTAAGTTACTGTTGTTCATCTTCAAATTTGACATTGATAATGGAAAAGTGGTGTTTAAGGGATCAAATGTGAAAATTTTGTGACAAATTCCCCTTTAGAACAGATGGTTCAGGAGAAATAAACCAGGCAGGTGTTGATCATTACAATAATCTCATCAATGCATTAATTGCTCAAGGAATTGAACCATATGTTACCCTTTACCACTGGGATCTCCCTCAAGCATTGCAGGACAAGTACATTGGATGGCTTGATCCTCAAATTATGTAAAACAACACAACTTTCTTAGAAAACATGAAAATGATTGTTTGAAAGTTAATCTGCTAGTATTTGTAATGAACATGACATGACTTTGGTCATTTTGCAGAAAGGACTTTTCTGTTTATGCCGAGACATGCTTTGAGAAATTTGGTGACAGAGTGAAACATTGGATCACATTCAATGAGCCTCGTAGTTTTGCAATACAAGGCTATTATTCTGGACTTGAAGCACCAGGGCGATGCTCATGTATGTTGTGCAATTATGCAAACGATACAACCGAGCCTTACATAGTTGCCCACAATGTTCTGCTTTCTCATGCAGCAGTTGCAGATATCTACAAGAAAAACTACAAGGTGAAGATTGGGGTACTTTTTTTTTAGTAATTTCACATATGTTAAAAACTACACCATCTAAGATCAGTTTCCTCTATGCAGGATAAACAAAACGGATTAATTGGGATATCATTGAGTGTTACATGGTTTGAACCGGATACAAATGCAACAGAAGACATTGAAGCAACTCAAAGGGCCCAAGATTTTCAGCTTGGCTGGTAATCATCTTCATTTTGTAACCATAAATGAAATTAGAATTCATCACATTTTCTATACATATGAGAATTGACAGCAATCAAATAAATTACAACTTTGATTTCACAATATCATATATGTCTGCAGGTTTCTTGACCCATTGATGTTTGGAGATTATCCAAGCTCAATGAAAAGCAGACTAGGAAGCCGGTTGCCTAATTTTACTGAGTCTGAATCAGCTCTTCTTAAGGGATCATTGGATTTTCTTGGCATTAATCATTATACAACATATTATGCAAGGCAAAATGCAACTAATTCAATTGCTGATTTACTTAATGCCTGTGTATCTGATGTTGCTGCCTACGCTATACGTAAGTAAATTGCATTCTTTAGAACTAATTGTTAGCATCTTTTTTGTTGCAACTACTGACAGAAGATATTGCTTTGTTCAACATTTCTGCAGCTTTCAAAGATGGGCAGCCTATAGGAGATACGGTATAAAAATGGACCATTTGTCTATTTTCTTACAACAAGTGATTCTGTTTTCTGACAGATGTTCTTATTACAATCTAATTAATAACAGAAACTAGTCAAAGCATTGTTCTTAATTGTTTTTGTCAAATTTCAGGCAAATTCTATATGGTTATACATAGTACCAAGTGGCATGAGAGGCCTAATGCAATACATTAAGGAGAAGTATGGGAACCCTCTTGTCTTCATCACAGAAAATGGTAATAATGTTACCAATCTGCCATGGAATTTGTGTTTCTTCCATTTCTATTCAAGAAATAGAAGAAAAGAGCTAAATTTTCCTCCCTTTTCTGCTTTTGTTGCAGGTATGGATGACCCAAATGACTCATCTATACCAATTGAAGATGCTCTCAAGGATGAGAAAAGAATCAAATACCATAATGATTACTTAACTAACCTGTTAGCTGCTATTGTGTATGTAACAAAATATACCCTTTTAACTTAAATCTGCAAATCATTGAATTTAATTACATATTGTATCATAATTTTGTAAATGAGATATATTTGTTGTGGCTAATGCAGGGAAGATGGTTGCAATGTTAAAGGGTATTTTGTATGGTCTCTGCTGGATAATTGGGAATGGGAAGCAGGGTACAGTTCAAGATTTGGTCTCTATTTTGTGGACTATAATGACAACCTCAAGAGATACCCCAAAGACTCTGTTTCATGGTTCAAGAATTTCCTAGCATCTGCTTTAAACAAACAACATGCAAGTTGCTAATTAGAAGATTTTTTTTTTATTATTTATTTGGGTTTATAATTAAAAATTCATACCAGATTTGGGAAAATCACAATGCATACCATAGCGATTACGTTAAATATAATCAAGTGATGTTGATCATAAGATTGTCCATATATTGCATTTCTTTGAAGTTTAAGCATGCTTTGCTTAGAAGATAATTAGAGACGGAAAAATCTGATTAACGACATGACATGATTAATTTCCAAATATGTTCTTCTTGCTGTTTTAAGTTTGGGCCTTACTACCTTAGTTCTTCTGAATCTCACAGGCTGCTATCAATGGGCCCTCATATAAATGTTTTGGGCTTTTTAGGCCCATGCGTTTGAATTCATCATAGACGATTTTTTTTTTAAGGGTCAAAGTTGATTTTTAGTATTTATATATATATTTATTACCTAACCAAAACAGGATTAGGATTTAGCAAACCCCATGGCCATGGTTTTTCATCAGCTTATGGTTTTGGATAAATAAATGAAATTTGAATCATCAGAGAGTCTCTCCCGCCGCGATTGAGAGAGACAAATCAAACACAATTTCCGCCGACGATTCGTTTTGCTTCGCTTTCTGAATTCCCAAAATTGGGATTCTACTTTAGGGTTTAGTCTTGTGTTTGTTTTATCAACCAATTGAGTTTTTACCTTTTAGGGTTTTAAATTAAGGAATTCCCAAAATCAGTAGTTATAATTTTCACAATGGGAGCTGTTAAGTTGGAAATTCGTTGCCCTCGAAACGTTAATGGAATCGGTATTGAACCTGACCCGGATTGGAGTTTCGACGCTTTGTTATCGGAGCTTGATTCCTTGGAAAAGAAGCTTATTAATGTTTCTTCTTCTGTTCCTTTGCCTTCTACAAAAACCAAACCAAGAGAAATTTATGGGGAAAAAGGCGTCAAGAAGAGGAGCCCGAATGCATTGGTAATGAAAATATCTGATTCGGAGTTTGAGGATAGTGAAAGCGAGGCTGTGGAGGTTAACGATGGAGCTTTCGTGAAAGCTGCACAATTTAATTACGACGAATTTTATTTGAGGTACGGATTTATACTTACCCTTTTGTTCAATTTTGTTAAATGTGGAAAATTTTTTATCTGAATTTATGGTCAAGGAGCTTATTTTTTAACGTTTCTATTGTAAAAATGTGAACTTTCAGTGGGAGCGATGATGATTCTGAGTCTGACAATGAATGGTGTCTTCAAGCCCGAACAGATGAGGCAGGATTGCATCAAGTTGGGGTTAAGGAGGAGATTAGGAACAGAATCTCCGCATTAGAGACCGATTTGATGAATGAGACCGAAAAGTGTTGCTCTGCACATGCTAAAGTTGAGAAATATAGAGAAGCAAGGCTGGAAGTAGAGAGGAAGATTGATGTTCAGTATCAACGCAGAATTGCACAAGGACTCGATAATTACTTGACTGCCATTCAGAGGGACCATGATCTTAAATCACAAATAGAGGAAAGGAGAATTACAAGAGATGCAGCACCTGAAGAGGCCAAAAGACTAGGCCAAGAAATGGCCAAAGCAGAAGCAGAGGCTAAGCCTAAACTCATAAGGGCTGCAGAGAGTGGTTTAAAGCAAGAGAGGGAAAGATTAGAAAAGTTAAAAGAGTGGGATATTGAAATTAGAAACCAATTATCACTGAGATCAAGTTCAAATGTGGATTTTGGTAGCATTGAGAGGCATATTGGTAGGTTGATAAGACAAATAAGAGGTACAAGAGACAATGTCAGTAGGAAAGCTAGTGAGCTTATAAAGATTTTCAACAATCCTCAATATTGTCCTCAAGCCATTAGCATTGGGTATTTTGCCAACAAGGTTGTTTCTCACTGTGAAAGCCCTAGCTTTGATGATGCTGCCTTTGCCTGTGGTTATGTCATTGTCCTTGTAACATCTCAATTCCCACAAGCAATGGATCTTGTTGTTGCTCAACTACAAAGAGCTTGCATATACATTGTCCCAAAGCATATATCATACTCAAACTCATCAGCATTTGAATCCAGAGAGGCTTACTGGAAGGCTATTGGATACCGAGAAGAAGAAGATGGCAAAATTGAAAGTAGCAAGGATTATTTGAAACGGTTGGAATGTTATATGAAATTATATGGGGCACTGGTTCAGACTGAGGTTCCTGGTTGCCCAAATTTTCATGGTCTTGAGCAAGGATGGGCATGGCTTGCTAGGTTCCTAAATGCACTCCCTGCCAATATATATACTGCTGTGGCTTTGAATGGATTCCTGCAAATGGCAGGCTTTGCTCTCTTCACAAAATACAAATCTCAGTTCATCAAGTTGCTCAACATTGTCTAGGATAACTTTCTAAATGCGTTGAGAGCACAAGAAGATCATCCAGAGCTGAGGCTCATTGTGGCTGAGATTCAGGCTTACTTGGAAGATAAGAAATTCCTTCAACAACCAGAGGGAAGGACTTTGCAAGCTTATTTGTTATCTGAGCTCATTTCATGATCAACCATATAGTAGAAATTAGAAACTTGTACTAAAATGAATAAATTGGGTAGCCTTTTGTTCTTCTAGCTTCTTTTGTGTTCCAGGGTAGGGCAGCCAAAAATGTATGTCTTGTGTAAGATTAATGAAGCTCCCCATGTTTGGCTATACGATATGTTATATAAGATTTAGGTATCATATTATATATTATTATTGTGTAAAGACAACCCTTTTGGGAAGAAAATGACTTGGATATGAAAATTACATAAAATTTTTATCTGTTTATCTAAAAGAGAGATGTCTATAAGATGATAAAGAATGAGCTACTCAAACTCGACCATTCTTACATGAACTTGTAATTGTAATTGCTATTTGAATTTTGACCTTAGATGCTTAAACTTATAAGAAAGTGCTTTTCTTTTCTCATATTTTCTTTTCCCCAACATTTTTCATGTGAACCAAACATATATACTTCAGAAAATATTTTCCTTGACACCAAAGGATTTTAATTTTTCCATAACCAAAACAGGATTAGGATTTACCAAATCCAAATCCCACTAGAAC
Organism: Corchorus capsularis; assembly: GCA_001974805.1. Taxonomy (NCBI): domain Eukaryota; kingdom Viridiplantae; phylum Streptophyta; class Magnoliopsida; order Malvales; family Malvaceae; genus Corchorus; species Corchorus capsularis. The sequence continues at coordinate 68,867 of AWWV01008079.1, forward strand.
TAGGAGAGTCGATTTTGCCTTGTAATATATATAATATATAATAACCCCTATGGCCATAGATTTTCTTTCATCAACTTATTGTTTTGGATAAATAAAATTGGATTCATCAGAGAGTTTCTAAGCACTATGGGTAAGGATTATTTTCCTGATGATTTGTTGGATGGGATTCTGGTAAAGCTGCCCACGAAATCCATGCTTCGATTCCAAAGCGTTTCAACAAATTGGTGCTCTCTCCTGAAGAATCTCAAGAACAAGAGCCATCTCCTCATCATCAAAAGACCTAATGACAAAAAACAATATAAAAACAATATCAGGAATCCATGATGAAACAGGTATTTCTTACCAAGACTATTTCCCACAAATCCCTCCATCTATCGAAACTCCTTTAATTAATATTTCTGTCCATGGTGGATGGCTCTGTTTCCTCCATGGTCCTCATCACGACATAACTCTATGGAACCCTGCCACCGGACAACTCAGGCTTCTTCCCAATTGTCATTCCCAATTGACAAAGGTTTGCCACCGGTTCATTGGATTCGGATCATCATCCGATTAAAGTGAAAGTGAATACAAGGATGATCAACAGAAACTTTGGAAAGTAACATCACCAATGCTGAAAACTTGAGAAGAAAAAAACAGAGAGATTTATGATTTTATATCAAAGAAATATCCAAAATCCTTAAATTATCTTCCTAACAATATTTACTATATAATAATGCATGGATTGTTGGTGACGAAAATGTTAAAGGGTCCAAAATTAAGTCAACTCCATATTTTGTCTCAAGGTCAAGGGAGAGATTTCCAAGCCGACTGCTTCTTGTTTTTGGTTTTGAAGCTATTGGGCCATTGGCCAAAGTAAAACAAGGAAATGGCCTGTTCGGCAAGAGATGAATAAAGACAAACATCAAACAGCCAGAAAAAGAAGAAAAAGCAAAAATCTTGTAGTAGTTGAATATAAAGCTATACATACATTGAATGAAAATGTGTCCAACTTACAACAGAACTAATTAAGGATTAAGAAAACATGTTGAATCTGATGAAAGACATTGCTTTGGTTATAACATTGATTGTTGTAGGAATTCCGGCAGGCTTGTCAGAGATTAACAGAGCTAGTTTTCCTCAGGGTTTTGTCTTTGGAACTGCCTCTGCTGCATTCCAGGTTGGTGTTTCTTTCAAGAAAAATTACAGTTCTTCAATGGCAAAAAACAAAATGAACCCATTTTCATTAAGTACTCCCTGGATTTTTTTTTTTAATAATCTCTTTTTGTCAAGTATGAAGGCGCAGTGAAGGAGGATGGAAGGGGACCGACTATATGGGACACATTTGCAGACTCAGGTAAAACATTTATCAGTTAATTACAATAATTAATTAATCACATAATAACTAGATTTAGAAAGAATTCTTTTAATTTGATACTAATTTATTGTTTCTTTGAAGGGATTTGCCCAAATTGATGTCTTTAGTGCAAATAATGTATCTGCTAAATTAATGAAGTCTGTGATTATAAAGAAGAGATTGCTTGCAGACCAATTAACAGCTTGAATTTTTGTTATTTTACAGGGAATAATATAGATGATGGCAGTAATGCTGATGTTGCTGTGGATCAGTATCACCGATATGTTGTAAGTCTACCTAATTTATGATATAATTATATAGATTTCTGCAATTTTGATGACAGTAACACATTTTCTCTTGTTTTCTGGAAACAGGAAGATATACAACTTATGAAAGACATGGGGATGGATGCTTATCGGTTTTCGATTGCTTGGTCTCGCATATTCCCTAGTAAGTTACTGTTGTTCATCTTCAAATTTGACATTGATATTAATGGAAAAACGGTGTTTTAAAGGATCAAATTTGAAAATTTGTGACAAATTTCACTTTGGAACAGATGGTTCAGGAGAAATAAACCAGGCAGGTGTGGATCATTACAATAATCTCATCAATGCATTAATTGCTAAAGGAATTGAACCATATGTTACCCTTTACCACTGGGATCTCCCTCAGGCATTGCAGGACAATTACATTGGATGGCTTGATCCTCAAATTATGTAAAACAACACAACTTTCTTAGACATGAAAATGATTGCTTGAAAGTTAAGACAGTTCTTGTTTATGAAAATGAACATGACTTTGGTCATTTGCAGAAAGGACTTTTCTGTTTATGCCGAGATATGCTTTGAGAAATTTGGTGACAGAGTGAAACATTGGATCACATTTAATGAACCTCATAAGTTTGCCTTACAAAGCTATTATTTTGGACTTGAAGCACCGGGGCGATGCTCATCTATCTTGTGCAATTATGCAAATGCTACAACCGAGCCTTACATAGTAGCCCACAATGTTCTGCCTTCTCATGCAACAGTTGCAGATATCTACAAGAAAAACTACAAGGTGAAGATTGGGGTACTTTTTTTTTAGTAATTTCACATATGTGAAAAACTACCATGATACCATCTAAGATCAAATTTCCTCTTTGCAGGATAAACAAAATGGATTAATTGGGATATCATTGGATGTTATGTGGTATGAACCGGACATGAATACAACAGAAGACATTGAAGCAACTCCAAGTGCCCAAGATTTTCAGCTTGGCTGGTAATCATCTTCATTTTTTGACCATATATGAAATTAGAATTCATCAAATTTTCTATACATAGGAGAATTGACAGCAATCACATAAATTAGAACTTCGATTTCACAATGAGGCTTTTAATCTCTTTCTTTTACTTGGGTGATGTAGCTATATTATATGTGTGCAGGTTTCTTGACCCATTGATGTTTGGAGATTATCCAAGCTCAATGAGAAGCAGAGCGGGAAGCCGGTTGCCTAATTTTACTGAGTCTGAGTCAGCTCTTCTTAAGGGTTCATTGGATTTTCTTGGCATCAATCATTATACTACATTTTATGCAAGGCATAATGCAACTAATTCAATTGCTGATTACTATAATGACTGTGTAACGGATGCTGCTGCCTTTGTTTTCCGTAAGTAAATTACCTTCCCTCTATATGCATTAAGTTCATTATTTTGTACTGATTGATAGTATATTGTTGCTAACTCTAGCTACTGACCAAAGATACTGCTTTGTTAATGATTTCTGCAGCTTTCAACAAAGATGGGAATGCTATAGGAGATAGGGTATTGAAATGGACCTTTCTGATAGATTCTTCTTGCTTATCATCTTAATTAATCTAAGGGATTTCATTTTTTCCTTACATTTCTGTCAAATTTCAAGGCAAATTCTATATGGCTATACATAGTACCGAGTGGCATGAGAAGCCTAATGCAATACATCAAGGAAAAGTATGGAAACCCTCTAGTCATTATCACAGAAAATGGTAATTAATAACGTTTTCGTTCTACAATAGAAGATGAGTTCTTCCATATTTATTCAGCTATAGAATCTTCAATGCAGTTTAGCTAAAATTTTCTCCCTTTTCTGCTGTTGTTGCAGGTATGGATGACCCAAATGACTCATCTATCCCAATCGAAGACACGCTCAAGGATGAGAAAAGAATCAAATACCATACTGATTACTTAACTAACCTGCTAGCTGCTATTGTGTATGAAACAAATGCCCTTTAACTAAATCTGCAAATCATTGAATTTAGGCACATATTTATCATAATTTTGTTGATTATGTAATGCAAGGAATCATGAGTTTTGTTGTGGCTAATGCAGGGAAGATGGTTGCAATGTTAAAGGGTATTTTGCATGGTCTCTGCTGGATAATTGGGAATGGGAAGCAGGGTACAGTTCAAGATTTGGTCTCTATTTTGTTGACTATAATGACAACCTCAAGAGATATCCCAAGGACTCTGTTTTATGGTTCAAGAACTTCTTGGCATCTGCTTAAACATTGGGAAAAGTGAAGAGAATGAAGCACAACTTAGATTTTCTAGCCAATATATACCTACATAAATTAGACACAAGTTGACCACACCGGCCACATGGTCTGGTGGTAAAGTGTTGGACTCACACTACAAAAAAACTACCGGAGGTTAGGGTTCCATTTTAGAAACCTCAAGTGCCAAAATAATAATAATAATAATAATTAAACGCAACTTTATCCTTCAAGTATATAACTTGACAGGGCCGGTCGTTAAGCTGTCGTACTTCGTATTAATGTTTCACATATTCAAAAGAATCAAAGCATATACATTAAGCAAAGCTCTTATTATAGCATAATTTCCTTGCATAGAATAGCAATCACGTTACGTTTGATGTAAATAAGTTTGTCGTGTATTGCATTGCATTATAGTTTAAAGATTAAGCAAAGAGCTTTTGCCCTTTGCTTTTAAGATAGTAATTGGAAACAAACAGTGATTTGATTAGTGACTAGATTCCAAAGGTGTAAATTCAATTCTTTGTCTCAGCAACTTGACAGACAGGGAAGGGAGAGATTTCCAAGCCAATTGCTTCTTGTTACTAGTTTTGGAGCCATTGGCCGTGTAAAACAAGGAATTGGCATGTTCGGCAAGGATGGATAAAACAAAAACATCAAAGAGCCAGAAAAGGAACAACACCCCAAGAACAAGAAAAGGCAAATATATGCAAAGAAAAAGTGTCAACTTCTTACTTCAGAACTAATTAAGGATTAAGAAAACATGTTGAATCTGAGGAAAGGCATTGATTTGGTTATAACATTGGTTTTTGTCGGAATTCCGGCAGGCTTGTCAGAGATTAACAGAGCTAGTTTTCCACAGGGTTTTGTCTTTGGAACTGCCTCTGCTGCATTCCAGGTTGGTTTTTTCATATCTTTCAATGGCAAAAAATAAAATGAACCCATTTCACTAAGTTTTCCCTGGAATCCAAAAAACAGAACACTTTGTATGAACAAGAAGAATTATGAAGATAACTTGGCTTGCTTAACTTTCTTGTTGAAGTACTATGATGTTTTTTTATAGTATGAAGGGGCAGTAAAGGAGGATGGAAGGAAACCAACTATATGGGACACATTTTCACACTCAGGTAATACAATTTTAGCATATTTAATTACAATTAAGAATTACATAATAAAACATTCTTTTGAAGAGGGTTTGCTGAAACTGATGTCTCTAGTGCAAAATTTATCTGCTAAATGAAGTCTGTGAAGAAGAAGAGATTGCTTGGAGGGCAATTAACATCTTGAATTATTTTGTTATTTTACAGGGTTTATATTTGATGGCAGTAATGCTGATGTTGCTGTGGATCAGTATCACCGTTATGTTGTAAGTCTGCCTGATTTATGATTTATATTCTGCAATTTTGAAGCAAGAAATAAGCAAATTTTCAATCCAAATGCTCCATTTGAATCATTTTCACCATTTTTTCCTAAATATATGAATAGGAAGATATACAGCTTATGAAGGACATGGGGATGGATGCTTATCGGTTTTCGATAGCTTGGTGTCGCATATTCCCTAGTAAGTTTCCATTTCTTACTGTTGTTCATCTTCCAATACGACATTGATTATGGAAAAAATGATGTTTAAGAGATCAAAAATGTGAAAATTCTTACAATTTCCCCTTGGAACTCAACAGATGGTTCGGGAGAAATAAACCAGGCAGGTGTGGATCATTACAATAGTCTCATCAATGCATTAACTGCTCAAGGAATTGAACCATATGTTACCCTTTACCACTGGGATCTCCCTCAGGCATTGCAGGACAAGTACATTGGATGGCTTGATCCTCAAATTATGTAAACAACACAACTTTCTTAGACCTGAAAATGATTGTCTGAAAGTTAATCTGCTAGTATTTGTAAATTGTAATGAACATGACTTTGGTCATTTGCAGAAAGGACTTTTCTGTTTATGCCGAGACATGCTTTGAGAAATTTGGTGACAGAGTGAAACATTGGATCACATTTAATGAGCCTCATAATTTTGCAATACAAGGCTATTATTCCGGATTTGAAGCACCGGGGCGATGCTCATCTATCTTGTGCAAAGCTGGAAACTCATCATCTGAGCCTTACATTGTTGCTCACAATGTTCTTCTTTCTCATGCAACAGTTGCAGATATCTACAGAAAAAATTACAAGGTGAAAATTTGGAAAATTTTCAGATTTAGAACAATAAATTAGGCAGCATAAGTACTTCATATTGTCTATGATGTCAGCTAAGAATTCAATTTCCTCTTTGCAGGATAAACAAAATGGATTAATTGGGATTTCATTGGATGTTAAGTGGTATGAACCGGAGACGAATGCAACAGGAGACATTGAAGCTGCACAAAGGGCCCAAGATTTTCAGCTTGGCTGGTAACTGCAACTTTGACCATATGAAATTAGAATTAATAGTAATCAATTTATTAATTAGAACTTTGATTTCACAATGAAGCTTTCAACTTCTATCAAATTTTCTTCTTTTACACTTCAACTTTTACTAGGGTGATGTAGCAGTATCATATTTGCAGGTTTCTTGACCCATTGATGTTTGGAGATTATCCAAGCTCAATGAGAAGCAGAGTAGGAAGCCGGTTGCCCAATTTTACCGAGTCCGAGTCAGCTCTTCTTAAGGGATCATTGGATTTTCTTGGCATCAATCATTATACTACATATTATGCAAGGCAAAATGCAACTAATTCAATTGTTGATTTACTTAATGACTGTGTAACTGATGCCGCTGCCTACGCTATACGTAAGTAAATGAGTGATGATCCCACGGACTCGAGTCTATAGGATCATCAATCTAAGTAAATTGCATTCTTTCATATGCATTAAGTTCATTCTTCGGAAATGATATTGTTAGCATCTTTTTGTTGCAAACTTGCAATTATAGCTACTGACAAAAGATATTGGTTTGTTCATCATTTCTGCAGCTTTCAAAGATGGGCAGCCTATAGGAGATAGGGTATTAAAATGGACCATTTGTCTATTTCTCACAACAAGTGATTCTGTTTTCTGACAGATATTCTTATTACAATCTAATTAATAACAGAAACTAGTCAAAGCATTGTTCTTAATTGTTGTTCAACTTAATGTCAAATTTCAGGCAAATTCTTTATGGTTATACATAGTACCAAGTGGCATGAGAAGCCTAATGCAATACATTAAGGAGAAGTATGGGAACCCTCTAGTCTTTATCACAGAAAATGGTAATAATATTACCAATCTGCCATGGAATTTGTTTTCTTCCATTTCAATTCAGAAATAGAAGAAAAAAGCTGAAATTTTCCTTTTTTTTCTGCTGTTGTTGCAGGTATGGATGACCCAAATAGCATATTTATCCCAATTGAAGATGCTCTCAAGGATGAGAAAAGAATCAAATACCATAATGATTACTTAACTAACCTGTTAGCTGCTATTGTGTATGTAACAAAATATACCCTTTAACTTAAATCTGCAAATCATTGAATTTAATTACACATTGTATCATAATTTTGTAAATGAGATATATTTGTTGTGGCTAATGCAGGGAAGATGGTTGCAATGTTAAAGGGTATTTTGCATGGTCTCTGCTTGATAATTGGGAATGGGTGGCAGGTTACACTTCAAGATTTGGTCTCTATTTTGTGGACTATAATGACAATCTCAAGAGATACCCCAAGGACTCTGTTTCATGGTTCAAGAATTTCCTGGCATCTGCTTAAACATTGATATTTGATTGGAAACACTTCAAAATTTACAAAATATTTAATACCCACTTCTAAATGTGAACACATAATTTGATAAATACAAATATATGGCTTTTTTTTAGAAAGAAAACTCTTTGGTTCATTCTTAATTTCTCCATCAGTGTTAACTTGAAATGGTTGCTGATACTACAGGAAAACACAGTTGCTTTTCCTTCTTGATTTGGACTTTGAATTATGATAATGCAATGCAAGAAACAGTAAGGAAATGACAAGAAGAAGCCAAATAAATTACATGCAACTTGCTAATTAGAAAAATTTTCTTTTTTGGGGGTTTATTTGGGCTTAATTATAATTAAAAATTCATACCAGATTGGGAAAATAACTATGCATAACATAGCGATTACGTTATATAATTAAGTGATGTTGATCCTAAGATTGTCTATATATTGCATTTCTTTGAAGTTTAAGCATGCTTTGCTTAGAAGATAATTAGAGACGGAAAAAATCTGATTAACAACATGACATGATTAATTTCCAAATATGTTAAAAGCTTCAAGTTCATGCTAAAGCATGTATATAATGCAAAAGGAATCTCATGACTCTCTTGTTCTTGATCAATATTTATCTAATTATGACCCGAAGATAAGCATTGGATTTTCTTTTTTCTTTTTCTTTTTTTTTTCCAAATAATCATAAGTGTCTCAAGTTCGAGATTCTCCACTCTCCTAAGATAAGTCCGGCATCCTTATGTACCAAAAAAAAAAGCTAAGTGTCGACTCGAACAAGATTAACTTGTAAATATAAAAAAAAAAAAAAAAGCCAAGTGAGGACGTCCGCATTCGAATTCCCCTGTTTTATATATTCAAACTCCACAATCATGCAAAATTTTGAGCCATGCCAATGAAAATTAGTCATTTGGACTATGGAGGGATCAATATTTAGGTTAATCAGCTGATAAGTAGCACATTTTAATTATGTTTTCGTGACTTCTGAAATTGCCTATAGCACTCTTTCGTGGACCAATTATTGCAAAACAGAGTCTTATTAAGTACTCCCTCCGTCCCATATTATCTGTCCATTTTTTTCCTAATAGAAGTGGACAGATAATAAGGGACGGAGGTAGTATTCTGTTAATCACTTTGATTAGAGTCAAAAGGACAATGAACACATAATTACTAGTGCTTTTTTGATGACTTGGATTATCAATTTTTGAGGCCAACAAAATGGGATCAATCTCCTTATACTATTCGTTATTTATGCTTATCTTCAATTTGCCTTTTTACCTGGCAAAGAGAGAACTGGTCATCAAATTCATATGTCACTAAAAACTTGACAGCTGAAAATTCCCAAAACAAGAAAAGAAAAAGGTGCTTCTCAATTCTCATGACACGCAAAAACAAACTGATCTCCTTTGTTTTTGGTACTACTATGAATCAAGAGCAAGAAAGGCATGACGTGACTTAAGAAAGAATGCAAAAGTAAAAGAGCTTCCCATGAACCCAAATTTGCAAATGGCACACTTTTTTTTTTACTTTCTTTTACCAAAAATGTCATTACCAAAACTCCCAACTGTTAAAAAATTCCTTAACTAGCATGTTTTAATATAGTTACCCTTAATCATTTTCTTGGAAATTTATAATCATACGCGTTCTCTTCAGATTTCTATATACTAAGATGGATGAGATTAAAAATATATGGTTTAAATGTCACTTTGGTTGGGGGTGATCTTTGATCACCTGTGGTGATCTTGGCTGGTGATCTCAGATCACTCCATTTGGTTGCACTTTTTGATTTGGTGTGGTAATCTGGATTACCCCATGATCACCCCTCTAAGGGTGATCTAGATCACCACCATAAACCCATATAATCTTTGATCACCGGTGATCTTGCATCACTGGTGATCTTTGATCACTAGTGATTTGGGGGTGATCCTAACCAAACGCCCCCTAAAGTTTATACGAACTGTTACTTTGCACCCAACTTTTTTATTTTGATCACTTTGCATCCTAATGTTTTATTTTTATTCAACATTGCACCCTCTGTTATAGTAAATTAACGGTGCCGTCACTGAGTCCTACGTGGCACGCCACGTGTACCAAAAATATCATGTGGCAAAAAATTACTTCATTTTTGCTTTTTTATGTTGACATGGCATTCCACGTGGCAATTTTATGTCTGACGTGGCATGCCACGTCAGCATCATAACGGTGCCGTCAGAACTTAACGAATTTTCGATAACGGAGGGTGCAACGTGGAACAAAAATAAAATATCAGGGTGCAAAGTGATCAAAATAAAAAAAATTAGATGCAAAGTGGCAGTCTGTATAAACTTAAAGATGCAAAATGATATTTAAGCCAAGTATATATGGAATAAGAGAAGACTACCTTTCAATATTATCGACATAAAAATTTGATTTTTTTTTTGGTACAAACATAAAAATTTGATTAATAGTGAGAGAGTAGGTATAGGAAGTGTGAAAATTGTGTGAATTGAGAAAATTGGCTGAAATTTTGCAACTTCTCAATAGAAATTATATATGTTAGGGTAAGAAATGTATGGTCGGCCAAGCATATGGGTAAAATAAAACAAACACAAGACCGAGCCAAAATTCATACTTAAACAAAACCTAAAACAAAAGCAAAACAGGGAAGTAAAGCAATCTTCAAACTTGCCCATAATGTCATGTTAAAAAAAAACAAAACAAACAAACGTGTGAACTAAGGACTTCGAAATTTTGCTGCAGGCCACCCCCACCAGGCCACCACCACCAGCACTACTATATATCATCGTCTTATAATTAGCTCCCACCATTTCCATTTCCATTTCCATTTCCAATTTTTGTTTTTTCCCTTTTTTGCTTTTCTGATTTCAACAACCCATTTTCTCACATTTCCCAATTCCCCCTCACTAGAATTTTCCATTTTTTAACTTTTCATTCCCTTATTATAAATAGAACCCAAACCAAAACCCAGTTCTTCTCAACTTATAACTAAAATCTTCGGTTTTTCTTCTCTTCTTTTCCTTTTCTCTGTTTTGCTAGTTAAAACATGTTGCTGAGAAATGGGATTGGTGTGGCTGTAACGATATTTGTTGTTTTGGGAGATATAATTCAGACAGGATTGTCTCAGAACATAAGCAGAACCAGTTTTCCAAAGGGATTTGTTTTTGGAACCGCCTCTTCTTCTTTCCAGGTCAGATTCTTCTGTTTCTGTTTTTCTTTTAGCACCATATACTATATCTGTTAAAAAAGATGAAGTAAAATTCATTTCTATAAGCATTTCCCTTTAATGAAAATTCTGCATCCAAAGATGGAACAGTCCATATTGAAATGTTCAGTCTTTCACGTGACATGTAATACTTCTTTTTTTAGTATTAGTATAATAATAACAAGAGGATTGCCTCAATGCCTGATGTTTTAGACTTGGCATTCATACTACGTACATATATATAATTGTTATTCTTCAATTGCTTAAACAAAAACAAAAACACAAGTAGAGGTTCTTGAATGAAAATATATAGTATATATGTGGAAGACTTGATGCTCATTGGCAGGTTGGCCAAAAGTCAATGGTAAGGTTAGGAGACCCAATTTAACAATTAAATATATTTTTCTTGCAAGCAACCGATCATATACTATATGTAATCAATAAATTCTTACAATAATGTTATACAAGTGGATCGGTCTCTGCTGACGCATTGGATATTCAGAAATCAACTTCTTTGAATTTTTTTTTTCAAATTAAATTGTTAATTTGATGCGTAACATTTAAAATCATAGTACTTTCGAACTTTCCTACCCATCAAATCATCCATTGTTGAAAATGTTTGGTTTTGGAAGATTCATCAAGTAGTTTTTCTTGCTAATTATGTTTTGGAAAATTTATTACTTTGTTGAGGTTGGTTTTAAATTTTAATCTGGCAGTTACAGTACTCATTTGGCATGATATACATAATTAGAGAGGATGGGGCCATGAACTTCGTCGAGAAATTAGGAAGTCAGTGAAGTCATTTACCTAGGAATAGCCGAACCCGAATAGGATAATAGTATTTTATATGTTTTCAGTTTTTAAAACAAAACCACTTCTATTAAACTAGAAATACTTTTGTTATGATTTGGACAAAAAGTACTACATTTATGAATAATGTATATGGAATCTGAAATTTTAAAGAAGATAAATATTATTCTAATAATGTTGATGTCAATTCCCGTCGAGGCTCAATTTCGAGAATAGAAGAGCTCCGACTCCGGGCAGTTTGCAAGAGAGAGAATCGTGAGAAGAGGGCTCACAGGTCAAGTTAGCAGGATCCTCAATTTGTGTGGTGAGAGAATTAGAGATATTAGGGCTAATTGCCAAGCTAGTAGAATACTGGAACATCATAACTTAAACTTGTTTGGCATCGTTTCCGTTTCCTGTTTTCTATTGTCAATTTTCTGTTTTTGGAAACAAAACAGTAAAAACACATTTGGTAGACTGTTTCCGTTTTCAAGAATTTTGGAAACAGAAGCAGTGTTTTGGAAAAAAGTGGAAGCAAGAATTTTGTGTTTTCATGATTTTCAAAAACACAAAAACATATTTATGAACAGTAACTCACGTGTCCAAACATGTTTTTGTTTTCAAAAAATTGATAACACAACAAATGTAAAACGAAAACGTAAAAAAACACAAAAACATGTCAGACGATCCCAATTTACTTTATATTGGAAGCCATGTGCCTCGGTGGGCCTAAATGTTGGGCTTTGAACCTAATTCTATAGTGCACAACAAATGGGGAAAATTCATTTCGTTTAACTTTCAATTTTGTTGATTTTTATTTATTTAGATAAAAAATGATAGAACTGTTAATTTCATTGATCAATTTCGTTATTTTATGTTCAATTAGAACCAACAAAATTGAAAGAATATGTAGTGGTATAATTTTTTAGACGAAGTTGAAGTAAAGTGATAAAATTCAACAATTATGATGGGAATTTAATTTTGGGTATTGATGGACTATGCAAGAATATTTCTAGATTAAGATTGCCTAGCCTAATCTGAAACCAAAAATGGAAAAGGAAAAAGACATTGAATATGAAGAAGTTGAGCTGGCATGGCACTTTTTTTTTTCAATGGTCACACTCGAAGTCACATGTAAATGAAGATGGAAAATATATAAATAAATAAAAAAAAAAACATTACATGTGGAGGTGGCCAACTCATGTGTCACTGTAGAAGTCATTATATATATATGGATAGGATTAATTTAATAAAAATTAAATTAAATTCCCTTTCTTATAGTATATGAAAGGAATAAAATGAAATCTGCCGCAAAATAAGATTCCTCTTTTGCAATTATTTCTGGTAGAATTTAGACTAAGCCCCAATTATTATTTGCTGTTGATTGTTGAAAACTTGAAATGAATTCCCAAACATTTTACATTCTGTTTGACATTTTTTCTTTTTAATTTCTTTTTTAGTTTGAAGGAGCAGTGAAGGAGTATGGAAGGGGACCAACTATTTGGGACACATATTCACATACTTTTGGTAATTACAAATTTAATTTGACAAATTTAATTAATTCCCTTTTTCACCTATTAACTTTTTTTTGTTTTCATGAAAGGATTTGATTATTCCCCAAATTTATGTCAATCTTGCATGATGAAAGTCTGTCAATCTTTCTTGACTTGCAAGTCATTAAGAACCATCAATTTTCATTAAGAACCTTGAATTTTCACACTAGAAACAGTTAGAACAGAGAAGAAATTATCATCAACTTCAAGTCAGTCAAATTGCAACAGTAAAATTGATCTGTTAATGGAATTTCCCATAAAAGTGATGAAAAACCAAGATTGCCAAGTCAATCTAACTACTTGAGCTTATGTTTTTACAGGCAAGATACTTGATGGTAGCAATGCTGATGTTGCTGTCGATCAGTACCACCGTTATGTTGTATGTCTTCACAACAATTCCGACAATGATCTATTGATCATACATATTGTCCTAAAACAGGAATCTGAAAATATAATTTTGTTTTCTTAATTTGAAATACAGGATGATATACAACTTATGAAGGACATGGGAATGGATGCTTACCGGGTTTCGATAGCTTGGTCTCGAATATTCCCTAGTAAGTTTTCCATTTCTGAATGTTGACACAATTGGATTTGGTTTACTTATATAAGAAGATGATAATGTGAAGATTTTCCTGACATTTTTTTCTTGGAACAGATGGAACTGGAGAAATAAACCAGGCAGGTGTTGATCATTACAATAATCTCATCAATGCCCTACTCGCCAAAGGTATCCTAAATGCCGGTTTTGCTTATATAAGGTTTCATCTTTGATTAAATTTTTGTTTCTGAATTACAATAATCTCACTGTTAATTATGCAGGAATTGAACCATATGTGACCCTTTACCATTGGGATCTTCCTCAAGCATTGCAGGACAAATACAATGGATGGCTAGATCGACAAATCATGTAATCAAAATTCTCAAACTTGATTCCCTAGGGTTTCTTTTTTGGTTTGGAGTTATAAAAATCAATTTGTTCATATGCAGACAGGACTTTGCAGCCTATGCTGAGACATGTTTCCAGAAATTTGGAGACAGGGTGAAACATTGGACTACATTTAATGAACCCCAATCATTCACTGTCCAAGGCTATGATACAGGTCTCCATGCCCCGGGGCGCTGTTCCATAGTTTTTCGCCTCCTCTGTAAGGCTGGAAACTCTGCAACTGAGCCTTATATTGTTGCTCATAATGTTCTCCTTGCTCATGGAGCTGCTGTTGATATTTACAGGAAAAAATACAAGGTAAAAATATAGTTGCAGAGTATTTCTCATTTTTAAGCCATTGTTTATGTAAGAATCATGAGGAATTCACATGGATCAATTGGTCATTTTTTGTGCAGGCTAAACAACATGGATCAATTGGGCTATCATTTAATGTAATGTGGTTTGAACCAGAGACAAATTCAACTAAAGACATTGAAGCAACTCAAAGAGCTCAAGATTTTCAACTTGGCTGGTAAGTTCAATCATCTTGAATTTTTTGCAACTTTAGAATTATAGAGAATTCTGTTTCTGATTGTTGGATTCTGCAGGTTTTTGGACCCATTGATGTTTGGGGATTATCCAAGTTCAATGAGAATCAGAGTCGGAAATCGATTGCCAAAGTTTTCTAAAGCTGAATCCAATCTTCTGAAGGGTTCTTTGGATTTTGTTGGGATTAATCATTACACTACATATTATGCAAGTGCAAATTCAACTAATGCAATTGGTACATTACTTAATGACTCCATAGCAGATTCTGGTGCCTTTACATTTCGTGAGTAACACGTAACCCTTCTAATTAAACTTGTTATTTCTTCCTTTTTTTCTCATTTTCTATGATATGGGCACTAATTGATTGTAATGTTCTTAATTTATGCAGCTTTGAAGAATTTGAAGCCTATAGGAGACAGGGTATACAGAACAGAAGCTAAATTCTATGTTTATTCTTGTTGTTTGATGAATCTGTTCCATTTTCTTCTAACTTATGTCATATTGCAGGCAAATTCTATATGGCTATTCATAGTCCCTCGCGGTATGAGGAGCGTAATGAATTACATCAAGGAGAAATATGGGAACCCTCCAGTCTTCATCACAGAAAATGGTAATTAATTAGTGTTCTTAAATCCAAAACAAAGGTTAATTATAAGAACCCTAGAAGATTTAAACATTTTCTTCTTTTTCCCCTTTTTGTGTTGTTGTTAATTACAGGTATGGATGACCCAAATAGCATTTTAATCCCCATTAAAGATGCTTTGAAGGATAAGAAAAGAATCAAATACCACAATGATTACTTAACCAACTTGCTTGCTGCTATCAAGTATGTGGAAAATAGTCACACTTGACTTATTGCTGATACATTTATGAACATCATATGTGTTGAAGTGCAAAATTTAACTGATATTTATGACTAATGCAGGGAAGATGGTTGCAATGTTAAAGGGTATTTTGTTTGGTCTCTACTTGATAACTTTGAGTGGAGCGCCGGCTACTCATCAAGATTCGGTCTATATTTTGTGGACTTTAAGGATAATCTAAAGAGATACCCTAAGGATTCTGTCAAATGGTTCAAGAACTTCCTGGCGTCTTAGAAATGGGGAGACATTTGAATTGCAGCTGTACATTGTTTCAAGCCAACATAGTCACAAGTTGAACAATAGAAATCAATCATAGAAGAAAATTGAAAGATTGACATTGCAATTCCAGTACATTGTTCTGATTCTTATGGAAAAATCCTTTGTTGTCAGCTTGAGAAATTTATTTGAACCTGCAGCAAATCTATAGTATGTTAATTTATGGCTTATTAGCCTTTTTGCCCCCTAAACTTCAAATCGTGACAAATTGCCTCGTGAATTTCCAAATTCAAGACAATTGATTAGCCCCCCTGACGGAGGGGGAAAATTGTCCTGGAAAGTTCGAGGGGCAAGTTGTCCCGATTTTAGTTTAGGGGGCAAAATGTCCTTAGCCCCATAGTTCAGGGGCAAAAAGGCTAATAAGCCGTTAATTTATTATCATAATTTCTATAGAAGGGGAGGTGAATTTGAAGAATTTCTGAAATGTTATTATTCATTGTATTGAAACAAGTTAAGAAACCAAATGTTCAGGTCAAATACAAAAGCAGATATAAGCTTTCAAATTGGAAATTGCTTGCGGCTCTCATAAACTCCACCAAAATGCCAATTAGCTGGTGCAACATTATCAGACTGCACCATTCTACCATCACTAGTAGTCACTTTGAAAGACAAGCTTTGTCCGACAAGCTGAGCCGAGGTTTGCCAGTTCTGTCCCCAGTTTCGTGACATTGGTATCCAATTTGTGCTTGAACCCTTGATCTGAACTTTTATTACCTCACCAGTTCCCCCCACATTGTACACTAACACCAATATCCAGTATGGATTTCCCTTGATTTCGAACCTAATACCGCCTTTTTTTACGCAAAGAACACGCCTATACATGACAGGAACAATGCCAGCTCTGTAAACGGCTATCTTTTGGAACATGGGTTGGGACAAATCAAAGTGTTCCAATGGTGGATTGCACCAATTCCCTTCAGGTTTGCTGTAGTTGGGAGGGCAAAAATTTGTGGCAGTTACGGTCACGGTCTCCTTTTTGCAGTACCATTTTTTGGAGTTATGGCACCGGATTTGGTAGCAGGCTCCACATGTTCGACCATTGTTGAACAGAGCTGTGCTTAAGGCTGTTGTTTCAAGGCCATAACCTTGATCAAATAGATTACCATAGCCACAAGCACCCTCTATATATCCACATACATACCAAAAATTAACATTAGTATTAGAAATTTAAAAAAATGCTAAATGCCCAATTTCGATCTAAATCTTTTGCGAAATACTCAATTTGGGTCTAAACCTTGCAAACCTCACGCAAGATTTAGACTCGATTTGTTTCGATTAAAAGTAAAGTTTTCAGTACCGTACTGGTATCGGCCGTTTCGGTCATATTATTTTGTTTAATTACTTCAACGGAATAGTACACCTTCAATTTCATTTCGAGAATTGTGCCGTTCTGAAATCTAACGGTTCATAAGAAAAATGGTACGCCTTTCAATACGGTACTGATAACTCTGATTAAAACGCTTATACTTAAATTGAACATTCGTAAAAGGTTTAGACTCAAATTTTTAAGTTCTTAATTAAAAAATGATGCAAATGAAATGACTTAAAACTTACGCATGGTTTCATTCCCTTGCATGTCTCCATAAAATGTTGCATGTGCTGCTTTCCAACTCCAACCGTCTTGTGAGTGTGAACCAGTGGCAGTGCTGACCAAGAATAAACCCAAAATAACCACAAAAATAGACACCCCACCAGCCATTTTACCTCTCCAACAGCTTTATTTTTTTAGTAGAAATTTTTTGTGGCTTGAATGATTGGAAGAAGTTGAAACTAAGTAGTATAAATAGGTAAGTAATCTATATTTATGTGAGTAAATAATAAAAGGGTGGAATCTTAATTTATGAACTTGGCAAATAACATTAAATGAAGGTTACCAAAGTGTAAGCCATGCAAGTTCTGGCAACTTTTGAGTTAATTACAATTAATAGGTTCTTTTTTCTGATTTTGGAATTGTTTTGACATGGAAAGAAATTTACTGTTTCTTGCCAAAATAATTAGTGCTCTGCTGGAAAACCTAATTTAAGAAATAACCCAATTAAGAAAAAAAAATACTAACTTAGAATGACACATATATATGGCAATAATTAATGTAATTTGGCTTTTTTTTTTCTTTTTATTTGGCAAGTGGTTTTTCTTTCTTAAACCAAATCAAACGTGTCTTTCATGCATGAGAGCATACATATGTCACCTTCTAATCAAGTTTCTAAATCATTCGCAAAAAAATTATAAAGAGTTTTTTTGATAAAAAAAAAAAGTTGAATTTTTCATTTTTTTTTAAACTCATATATATGATTTGTCTGGCCTAGAGCCATCTAATGTTTTCTTTGTATTTTTCTTTTAGATTCTTGACTATTTCCCTCGAATGGAAAAAAAAATTAAAAAAAAAAAAAAAAAAAAAAAAAAAAAAACCTCATATATATGATTCAAATTGCTATTTGAGTTATCTATCTATATATTATTCTGTACCCACATTTAAAAAAAATAATTATCATTATAATTTTAACTTATGAAAGTGGTTAACAAATTAATCAGATTGAAGAGAAAGTAATATATAATAATTAGGCTATCCCAAAAAACAAAAACAAAATGAGAAATTCGTGGGCTGGGCCGATTGAATTGTCCAAATATATTTATTTAATTTGAAACCCAAAACCAAAACTAATAGTAGTATTAGTGGGTTGGGTCTAAAGGCCCAACTCATGAATGATTGACTGGTAATATGGCAGCCGAAGCCAAGGCAACAAATAGCAAAGTTCATTTTCGTTTTTTTCCCATTAAAATCCTTTAGAAAGTGGTCCTTTCTAAGGACTTTTTTTTAGAAAGTGGTCCTTTGTAAGGACTTTATTGTCTTGCTTTTTGGCTCCACACATGTTTTATAGGTAAAATACTACGTACAAATCAAATGGCATGTTACATTCATCTTGTCCTATTCTTTTTAAATGTCTTATTTGACTGTTTCATTTATATTTATATGTATTGAAACCAACCCTCTTTTTGATGAAGATGACTTCCCTTACATGTGTTCTTTTTCTTCCTTTTCCCTTTTGGAAATTGTATGTATATATATATATATATATATACCCAATATTTATGACAGATCAACTTTGTCATATATGTGCAATAATTTTGATTATTATGATGCTTAATTTGTTTCATTAATGTTTAGTTTAATTTGTTTCGATTGATTAATGAAGCTTCGTATAATGTTTAATTTAATTTATATATGCCCTTTTCTTAAGCTTCGTCAACTTTGCTTAATCCTTTGTAATTAACTTAGCTAGTCTTGGATCCATCGGCACATTGCTTTTGCTAACTTTGGAAGCATGAAGAAATCTACTGATCTAGGCACATGAAGTTTGGCTTTTGCAGCAAGGGAACCATATGCAGCTTTATTTATGTTAGATTAGATTGTTTAGATGCATATTTTCTTGCTTAAAATGACAAAAAATTTTACTTTAGATTTTGAGTATGATTTTGATCAATACATATTTTCAGATCATTATCATCTAGTTGAATCCAATTAATGTAGTGCAAAAATTATCTAGCCAATCAATTCAATGTAGTAATTACTAATTCTATTTCTCCTTGGTTTGATTCAATGGAGCATTTCTTAGAACATGGGCAAACATTCCTTGCAATTTTGTTTTTGTTCTAAATTAGTGTTGAAACTTGAGATCTTGATCAATTGAGGTCGTGTTTAGTGCACCGATTCACCGATCGTTTAGCCGGTGCACCGGTCAAACAGAGCCTTAAGTGTAATCTCCGTTTCAATCGCTGCTCTAATAATCTCATCTGTACAGTACCTAATTTGATCTGTACAATATAATCTCATCTGCACAGTACCTAAACAGTGTCAATTGCACCGTTATCGCACCGTTCTACTAAACGCAGCCTGAATTAGTTGTAACTTCATTCTTGAGTGCAACTTTTGATACCAAAATTACCTTTATTAAGTTCATCCCTTTTTGGGCATATATGAACAATTTTAATTTTAAACTAAGATTTCAAATCTCATGCCAATTTCTAGGCCTGAAAATGATGCTTTAACTTACAAACAAGAAGCATCTTGCATTGATGTTTGGTTCCCTTTCAGCTTCAAGGCCAACCTAATTCTTCAAACCTTTATTGACCCATCAAATCATTAAGTTGATGATATATTATTGACATCATAAAATGATCATATGTTAAATCTAAATTGTACCCATTTTCAGAAATCTTTTCTATACAAAATTTTAAACTAAATGTGCATGAAAATAAGGTCACCCCATTAACAATTTTCTTGATATATACTATAATATAATTGAAATAAAAATGAGTACAAAATTTGCAAAAAGTTTGCCTTAAATCACATCAATCGCATGAAAAAGTGGTCCCTAAAAAATGAACCAAACATTAAACTAGGCAATTTCTCTGTCACTTTCTCTTGTTTAATATTAACAAAATTAAACTTTTAGTGTCATACACGTCTGGCCTTGGAATAGCTTCCAAATACTCTGAATATTCCAAACATTTATATAGTTTTTTTAATATAGTTGATAAATATATATAGGTCCATCTCTCATCCATCATTCAAACAATTCAAAGCTTATTTATTTCCTTCCATATGGAGTCTCTCTGTTCTAAGTTCTAACTGCCATTTAATAGTATTTTATTTTCCTTGTCTTCCATCTCACTCCAATACAACTCCCACACCCCATGTGGATCCTTAAAAAATAATCATTACTAAAAATTCTCTTTTTCAATTCATTTTATGAAAGATTAATTTACCCTACAACGAACAAGTGATTGATTCAAGTGGTTTGACACTTTTTCACTTAAGCAAGGTCTCGGCTTCTCAGATTCGAGTCTTATGAATGAAGAAAATCATTATTGAAAGAACTTTACCTATAAAGGGCCAACCCGGCTTAAACAAAATTAACTTGTAAAAAAATTCACCCTACAAAATATGGTTTGTTTTTGATCAAAATCAATATTACTAGCATAAAACTTTCAACTTTGGAAATAGTATAACTATGCAAATGCAATAATGGAAGCCTATTGAAAACATACCATTATAAACAAAATAAATATGGTAACAATAATCAGCAAGAACTAAGATGACAGCTCTACATTAACAAAAATAGTAAAGAAACTTATATATATAGTAGATTAATAATGCTGGTTTGAGTCAAAAGAAGGTAATATAATTAATCAAATTAAATTATTGCAACTGAACTTTATGATTTTTAACTGCAATAATAATAACAAGGAATTTACTAATTACTTAAGCAGGCAAATCTAGGCTTTGTCGTTTTCTCAATTAATTATTTTTATTTTCACTTTCCATTGAAAAAAAAACCCAAACATTCATTCCAAAAGAAAAAGAAAATGGAAAAGAAAAAAACTTTAATTCTAGTATTATTATTATTAAATAAATAAATTAATTAATTAATTAATCACATAATTGCTGGTAGTTAAGTGTTCGATTTTGATGGGTTAAGGGAAAAAGAAAACGTGTAAGAATAATTTTATAAAGAAAAAAAAAATGAAAACTGTAATGTTGTTGTTGAGCGTGGAAGCACCTGAATGGTGAGGGATCTTTTATGGTAAAAAATTGAGTGAGTATATATACAGTGGGAAAGGTCTTAGATCTCCTCATTCTTCGCCATAAGAACATTTCCTTTCCCATTTCCCTCCCTTTTGTTCTTCTTCATCATCACCCAAATTTTCTCTTATTTCTTCATTTGCTTCTTCTTTCCTTGATCTAATAGCTCAAGACCCACTAAGGTAATTGATCTCCCATTTTTCCCCATTCTTTTTTTTTTCTGGGTTTTTGTTTTTGTTTCTGTTTATGTTCTTGATTTTGGGTTACTTCATTTCTGTTTGGTTTTATGGGATTTGGGTTTTGTTAATTCGTGGATCTGTTGTTGTTTCCATTGGTTTTTTTTGCTTAGATCTCATGGTTGAATGTGTTTTTTTGTGAAATTCTGGTTTCGTTTCGTAAAGATTATAGTTGATTGACTGCAATTTTGTTTAGTCTGTTTCATTATGGATCTGTAGACTTTAATGTGCTGTTTTTTCATATGGAAAAGTGTAGATCTGATACAATCTCATTATTTCATCGAAGTTTTATCTCGGGATCAAGCTCGAAAAAACCCAACTTTTTCTTTCAATTAAAGAATTCCAATTTCGTTTGCATGAGGGATAGATCTCAGTAAATTAATATATTTCCGGCATCATTATTTGCTATAATTGGGATATTTGATTAGTCTTTTGGGGAGAAGGTTCTGTTTATAAGTCATGTCCTTTTACATATGCTTTGAAGTTCAAACCTTGCATAAAGAATGAATTTTGATTTATTTCCCCTTCCTTGAATTGGATGTTTTCATGTTTTAGGATATCGAAAATGGTGAAGATCTGTTGCATTGGAGCTGGATATGTCGGTGGGCCTACCATGGCTGTCATTGCACTGAAATGCCCAGAAATTCAGGTGGCTGTTGTGGATATTTCTGTGTCAAGGATCAATGCCTGGAATAGTGATGCTCTCCCAATCTACGAACCCGGTCTAGATGATGTGGTGAAGCAGTGCAGAGGAAAAAACCTGTTCTTTAGCACTGATGTGGAGAAGCATGTTGCTGAGGCAGATATCGTGTTTGTTTCGGTTAACACCCCGACCAAAACTCAGGGTCTTGGAGCCGGGAAAGCTGCTGATCTGACCTACTGGGAGAGTGCTGCTCGTATGATTGCTGATGTATCGAAATCTGATAAGATTGTGGTCGAGAAGTCAACTGTCCCGGTTAAAACAGCTGAGGCGATAGAGAAAATTTTGACCCACAACAGCAAAGGCATCAACTTTCAGATTCTTTCCAACCCGGAATTCCTTGCTGAGGGAACTGCAATTGAGGACCTTTTCAAACCTGACCGTGTTCTAATAGGAGGTCGGGAAACCAAAGAAGGTACAAAGGCCATTGAAACATTGAGGGATGTGTATGCCCACTGGGTGCCTGTGGACCGGATCATATGCACCAACCTCTGGTCTGCTGAGCTGTCGAAGCTTGCTGCCAATGCCTTCTTGGCACAGAGAATCTCTTCTGTCAATGCTATGTCAGCATTGTGTGAGGCGACTGGTGCTGATGTGAGCCAAGTATCTCATGCTGTTGGGAAGGATACAAGAATTGGACCCAAGTTCTTGAATGCTAGTGTTGGTTTCGGTGGATCTTGTTTCCAGAAGGATATTCTGAACTTGGTCTATATCTGTGAGTGCAATGGCCTGCCAGAGGTTGCAAATTACTGGAAACAAGTCATTAAGGTGAATGATTACCAGAAAAACCGATTTGTGAACCGGATTGTTTCCTCCATGTTCAACACAGTTTCAGGAAAGAAGATTGCTGTTCTTGGATTTGCTTTCAAGAAGGACACTGGTGACACTAGGGAAACCCCAGCTATCGATGTGTGCAAAGGGCTGTTGGGTGACAAGGCTAGACTGAGCATATATGATCCTCAAGTCAATGAAGAGCAGATTCAGAGGGATCTTTCAATGAAGAAGTTCGACTGGGACCATCCAGTTCATCTCCAGCCAATGAGCCCTAGTTCTATCAAGCAAGTTAGTGTTGTTTGGGATGCCTATGCGGCAACAAAGGATGCTCATGGAATCTGCATTCTGACAGAGTGGGATGAGTTCAAAACCCTTGATTACCAGAAGATTTACGACAACATGCAGAAGCCCGCATTTGTGTTCGATGGTAGGAACATTGTGGATGTAGCTAAGCTGAGGGATATCGGCTTTATTGTCTACTCCATTGGCAAGCCATTGGACCAATGGCTTAAGGACATGCCAGCTGTGGCATAGAGCAGATCTTGCAACAACTTGGTTCAAGGGTTGGGCTAGAACTATAATTTTGATACTCATATAACCCGATTATAATTTTTCCCCAATTACATTTTGTTTCTTCTAGTTTTAAGATCCTGTTATTTCTGCTTATCATATTTCCTTACTTGACACAGTAGTGTCTGAGTCCCCTGTCTTTAGTTGGTAGAATATCTTATTTGTTATTGGCTTATATGTAATAAAACCTTTACCAATGATATTATACCAGTTATTTTATGCATTTTTTTTCTGAAATGAAGTTAATTCTTTTATAACGTGTTTGCATTGAGATGTTAGATTTTTCGTGGTCACGAGGCTTTGGATTTCAAATTACCCATATTGCAAGTTGCAACCATCCTTGAATAAGAATGACTTGGTAAAAGACTGCTAAAAATTGTATGCCAACACCTAAATTTAGATTGTCCCTTTTTTTTTTTTTGTTCAGAATTTAGATTGTCCTTTTTCTTTTATCTCTACTAATTTATGATGATGAGGTAAGCCAAAATTGCTTGGGGTAAAGAGCTAGTATTAAAAAAAAACCTAGCCACCCATGCGCGACGTGGGTCGAATCCAGATTAATCAGGTCAAAGTCCTGGATACCGGATGGGATAAAAAAAAAAAGCGCTAGTATTAAAGAGTATTTTAAGGCTAGTATGAAATAATGTAAATGTAAATAAAATATAAAGTCAACCCTTTACATGAAAGTGAAACAGGATAAAGTTGATTGAAGAACATTTGTTTTTGTTGCTTTCTTCCTTTCTCTTTCTTGTATTGATGATTATCATTTTTTAAGTACACAAAGCTGTTATTTTTGATTGCTCAAAAAAAAAAAAGCTTTTATTTTTGAAAGTGGGGAAATCCCCCCAACTCT
Source organism: Corchorus capsularis (assembly GCA_001974805.1). Taxonomy (NCBI): domain Eukaryota; kingdom Viridiplantae; phylum Streptophyta; class Magnoliopsida; order Malvales; family Malvaceae; genus Corchorus; species Corchorus capsularis. The sequence goes on from AWWV01008079.1 coordinate 93,315, forward strand.
TTGAATGTTAATCAAAGTCCTATAAAGAGATTAGGTCTTTTTAATTGAACTGTTTGGAAAGCTAGGAATTCAAGAGATTTTTCTGTCAAATTAATGGATCAAAGCAAGTGTAGCTAATTAGCTTGGTAACAATACTAATTATGAGTACTTTCTATCAAATTTTAGGCAGATACTATAAGATTGAAGCCAAATTACTTGGAATAAGGGGCAGGTAGGTTAAAAACTTTTTGATGGTAGGTATATTATTAAATCAAATTTATTGATGTTATAAAGAATTCTATTGGCCTAGTCATCTTAGAAGCTCTCTATTAAGTGTTAATTAAAGCCACCATAGCACAACCCTATTGTTTTCCTTCTTCCTCTTAGTTCAAAAGTGTTTATAAACACTTTATTAATAAAGTGATTTTTTATATCAAAATATTATAATTATATACTCTTTGACTTTGGTAAGAATTGGATATTATGTGATTAAAAATTTTAATTTAATTTTCACCAAAAAATTAACTAATGTTAGCAAATGGGTTATATATACGCATTGGACCCTTTGGCTTATCTCTAATGACAATGACAATGCAAAATGCAAGATATAATAAGCCAAACATTACCTTTTATATTACCTTTAAACTCTAAAGTATGCTAATATAGGGCTACCATCCATTAAGAAAAGACAAATTGAAATAATTGGTAAAATAAAAGGTCCTAATCAATATAGTCTTATTATAACAAAAATTAAATTATTGGTTAGTAATCTAAGTAAACTTTGTTCAATCCTCTAATTAAGGCATGATCCATTATTTACAAATTTTTCTTTGTATAAAATAAAAAAAATTCAAATTATACTATTTATTTATCATGATTTTAAATTAATTTATATATTGAAAAAGAAAAATAAACCAATACTATGTTATTATAATTTAAAATAATAATAATTCTTTCCCTAAAAAGAATTCCACAACTAATGACTTTAATTAAAATTCCTCAAAAAAAAAAAGACTTTAATTAAAAGTGCTTAAGAAATAGTTATAATTAATCAATCACACTACAATAAATTTTATGAAAATAAAATAAAATACTCTATAAGGACCTTTAGGTAATTTTAGTAAGAACCGAACCGGTCTAGCTTATATTATAGAGACGAAAGAAGCAAAGTCCAAAAGAGTTCATTGAAATCTTAACCCAGTCCGGTTTCTCTAGTGGACCGCCTTTGTGTACAAAAAGCCCTCGAACCGTATCCTCTCTTCACCTTATCGCCTCTTTTCCCCTCTTTCTCGATCCCCAAATTGACCGATAATTCGATCTCCGATTTTCTCCCGATTTCTTCTTCTAATCTGTAAATCACCTATATATCTTTTCGATTCTCCTTATTTCCTTTCGATCGATCCCTCTTTTTAGCGTAGCCGTTGATTTTCGCGTTTCTAGGTTAGGGTTCTTCGATTTCCTCGATCGAGCCCCTTTTGTCCATCGATCTCTCATGGGTTCCAGTTTTCTCTTTGATATTTGTTGATTACTACTTTTGATTGGGTCCAATTTTGGTCCGATTGTTCTCGATTTTGTTTCGGTCTTCGTTTTAGGATTTAGATTTTTCCGGCTCGTTAGGGTTCCTTCTATCCGTAAATTCTTAGAGGGTTTCGTTGTTTTACGTTGCGGTGTGGCTGATTCGAGGGGTTTTCCTCTGTGATTTTGTCGTTTCCTTGTCGAATTGGGAATCTAGGGTTAGGGATTTCTTGTAAATTTAGGGCTTCTCCGGGTAGTCAAATTAATTGGGGAAAACGCCTCTTTCCGTCGAGATATCAATTATAGTGTGTAATTAAGTGCTATCTTCTTCTCAATTGAGACTTCAAGTCACCACATTCTAAAGGTAATTACTTCACCTAATTTAATTTATTATTTTGGTAAATGTCTTTTAGCTCAACATGCAATGTGAAATTAGTTCAGTATATTACTACTAGCACTAAATGTTCAAACTTTAAATTCTCTTTTTGCCACTATATTAAGCTGATAACTGTATCAAGTAGCTTGGTGCTCAAGCTCTGCTCTGCTACAGAAAACTTTCTTAGTCTAGTCTAAATGAGTTTTGAGGCTGTAATCTAACTTTACTGATATTAAGTGCTTCTGACATGCCTTGGTATTGAAAGTGCTCTGCTTCCTTTATCTGTTGTTGCATGTAAAATACTATGTGCCATTGTGCATTTCCATTTAAGCTCTAATATTTGTCTTGTTTTATACCTTCTCTTAGTAATTAATTGTTTGTCCCTCAGGTTGTTAATGGGATTTAAGCGCCCTTTTGATGATGAGGAGCTGCAGGAACTTCCTTTCAAGAATCCAAGGCAGCTTGACTATAGCAACAAGCTGACTCAGTTTGTTGATACTCTTCCTCGTAGTAATACTCCTCAGAAACCTCATCTTTCAGGTAACTTGTTCTGTGTGTTTTTATGTGAATGACTTATATTCTGCTTCATAATTTTAATACTGACATGATCTTTCTGCTTGTGATACAGTAGAACTTGATGATGGATTTCATAAATACCAATGGGATAAAGGATTTGAAACCGATGATCTTAACAATGTGACGCATCCTGTTGAGAAGGATTTTGAGACAAGTGCTCCCTTGTCTTTGGTCACTAGTGCTTCAAGTGAGGAAGATACAGGTACTGGGGCAGCAGCAGCTGTTTCCCCCGTTTCTCCAGAATACGCTGACTTTGATTACCCTAGGAGACCATTTACTCCTGTTGAGGATGCCTATTCTTTACTCTTGGATCGGTCTCCTCGAAGACAAATTCCTCTTGGACCAAATCATCAAGCCTATATTCCATCATTGGGTAGGCACTTAAAGAAGGATACGGTTGCTCATGGTAATAATGTATCAGACACCACTGATAATGACAATGAAGTGAAGCTCATGGGGACATGTGTCATTCCAATGCCTGACTCAGATTTGTCTGCTAACAACAGTGACAAAGTTGGTGCTGGTAGAACAGACTGTAGCTGCCTGGATAGGGGCTCTTTAAGATGTGTGCAACAGCATGTTATGGAAGCACGGGAGAAACTACAGAAATCTCTCGGGCATGAAAAATTTGTGAAGTTGGGATTTTATGACATGGGAGAGGATGTGGCATATAAATGGAGTGAAGAAGATGAAGAGTTCTTTCGTGAGGTTGTTTACTCAAATCCTGCATCATTGGGTAAGAAGTTTTGGAAGAATTTGTCTGTGGTATTCCCTTCACGATCCAAGAGGGAGCTTGTCAGCTATTATTTCAACGTCTTTATCCTTCAAAGGCGAGCTGTTCAGAATAGATCCAGCATTCTAGACATCGACAGTGATGATGATGAGTGGCATGCAAGTCAACCAACTTATCAAGTTCAAGCTTCAGGGGAAGATGAAGACTCTGCTATTGAGTCTCTTGCAGATGAGGAAGATCTGGCAAACCGTGAAGGTAAATATCCTGAAGATGATGATGAGGATGACGATGATGACGATGATGATGATAGTGGTGACTCTGATGGTGACAGTGATGTTGGAGACCATAACAATGGTACAACAGTAGGGGATTATGGTGTAAATCATTTGTTAGAAGGACATATTCCGAAGGCATTTGATGAGAGCAGGTTTGATCCTGTTTTTGAACAAACAGGCAAGGTATCTGGTATAGGGGAGGATTTCAATCTGCAGGATGACTCATGCATGTCATTTGAGTTTCAGCCGAACATGATTGACTCTCATAGTCTGGTCGACACAAAGGCCAATTTGCATGCTGCTGGAGTGAAGACTGATCCTAGCAAGTGTTTGCGGAGTAAGCTAGATGGCTCTAGTGATCTGGCGAGCCATATGTATTTATTAGATTCCTGTGATACAAAATTTTGGGACGCTAGGTATCCCACTTCTCCAACAAAAGGCATCGACCTCCAGCCCACATGCAACATTATTGAAGAGATTTTTGGACAAGACACTTGGGACAACAATATGAGAAATGACTAAGCATCAGCTACCAGTTTTTGGCAAAGTCCCAAAATCAAAAGGATAAGATTTTGGTTTTTGGCCTTCTTTTTTCCTCCTTTTTCTTTTTTACTGTAAATTCATTCATCCAATGTATCCTGCTTCAGCATGTTCAAAGTGCTCTTAATGGGATCTTTCTTCTTTTGTAAATTGCACTGCAGCTCAACACTCTACCTCTTTTTTAAGGCATAGAAGCCTCGGGTAGCCCTATTTTTTGTACTTTTGGGCTAAAAATTGGTAGAATCTTTCTGTGGATATATAAGAGTAACTCTAATTGAATGAATGGCATTGACTTGTATAGTTTCAATTCATCATTAACCAAACAGTATGTTTATTGAGTTGTTGTCTTCTATTCGTTTACTGTAAACCTCATAGCAGCTGGAACTAAAGCAGCTGGACTCTTTGTTCTAGTGGCTAGAGTTCGATCCTTAGCAGCCTCAAGTACTAAAAAAACCTCAATAGCAGCAGACTTACAAGATCATAATAGAAAGTGAGTTTGGAATTTTGGTTTGGGAATAAACCTGAAAACTGTGAAAAGTTATGGGTATTTTTCAACCCTTTAGTTATTGCCATTTGCGTGTATATTGTGGGCATATACTATAGTGTCAACTGTCAACTAATAAGTCTGTCAAAGTCAATTAAAATTAGTAGGAAAGCAACAAAAACTAAGACGTTGGCTATATTGCTAGTCTTTTGAAATCATGTATGAGCAGCCAACAAGCAGGCCAATATATTCATTGTCAAGCCTTTCAAACTGACCACACTTTCCATTGGCCTTATTATCAGTGGAACTGTGGAATCGTCTTTTCTTTTCTTATCTCCAAAGTCAAGCTTTCAAAAATGGTATTGACTTTCAAAAGTATGGAAAACTTTGAAGTTTTAACTCGGTTTTGGCCCATTTTGGTCAACTCTTAAAGATGATTTAGATTAGTAGTTGATAGTAACTCCAAAGAATATCTTCTTTTTTCTTTTTTTTTCTTTTTGTGTGTGTGTGTGACCTTGAATCCAACCCCAATTATCATCTAATTTGAAGGAATCAAAGGAATTTTACAACTTGCCAAAATAAAAATGAAGGATGAAAAGAAAAGGCAATTCTTTAGGATTTGTACATAATTGTAGGCTACATCAAGGGAAGTAATCCCATGATTCGCGATAACCTCGAAAATGAAATCTCAAACTTTAACCATTGAACTATATCGGATGAAACACATGGATGCAACCCTCTTCTCTTTGATTTTGCATTTTCCAAGTTTCGAAAAACACTTACAAGGATCATAAGGGATGATTATATATATGAGACTTCCATGATTTTACTTAAAACTTTTCTTTGTGGAATTTATGGAGCAATAAATCTGTTGGTCCAGGGTTGAGCTTTTGTTAATGAAAATTAAAGTCTCAAGTCTCATTGCAATTTGCAAACATTTTTCTTTTCTTTTTGGTTTTAAATGAACCTAGTCAAGGAAGTTGCATTGCACGACAGACACGGAGAGCAGAGAACACTAAATAAAGAAAAGATAGAAAATGGATTGCGACATCACATTTTGAGATCAATCCAAAGAGGCTTGACTTGATCTTGTTAGATGGGATAATATTAATATTTTGCTTCATTTTTTTTTTATGAAAAACAAAAGATAATGAAAATTGTTTTTCTTTTTTAATATTTAGGCATTTGGGTATGAACTATTTTTCTAAAATTTTATTTTATTTTAAATCGTTTGGTGAGATTTGGCACAGCTGAGAAATGGACACTATCCTTTGCAAGTACATTATTATTCCCCACTACTCCAAACTTTGGATTATCAATTTTCTCTATGAGTACATTACTTGAACAATCATTTTACTATGAATTTTTCCCTTTTTAAGCAAATATCCCCCTTTTTGAATGGATTACACTCTTTGGCATTTGGCTTAAGTTAGCCATTATAGATAATGCAAGCCAATCAATAGTGATAGCCACCATTTAATGTCTAATGCCCCTCCGATACACCCATTTATTTATTCATCATCATTAATTCAAAAGATACCATATACCCCAAAATCAATTTTACACAAATCATACCACAACAAGGTGGAAAAAACTTAAATTTAACTTTGAATTTCCAAATACATCATCAGGGAATTAAATACGCCTCTCAGAACGAACAAATTCGTGTAAGTTTGATTATTATGTCATAGACACATGATTATTCACTTATCATATTGAAATTGAATAGACAAAATGGTAATCATATGAATACGATATTATTCTCAAATTCTACTTGTTAGTGTATGGAATAAAAATCAAAATACTACTAATTACTAGTAAAGGAAATAGGAAGAAAGCATAAAAATAGGGGAAAAAGAGAATAAAGAAGAAGAATAGGAGGGGAGTGGGGGCCAATCAAAATATGTAACATCTTTTGCATATACAATGATCCCTTTTAGTGGGGGCAAATGGAGGAAGCTGAAAGCCAAATAACGGTTGGAGATTCTGACCTTTCACTTGTGTGAGCTTGCAAGCAAGACAAAGTAAGGCATAGTTTGGATGTTGAAGCTGTTTCATTTTTTTGGTTTGGTTTTTTGGGGTTTTTAATGAAATGAAAGCCCTTTTTTTATTTTAATGAAAACCCATTTTTAATCTAGTACTCCTCACTCGTTGGGATCCTCAAAATTGAAAAAGAAAGGAGAAAATTAGAGAAAATTTTGGAAAAACCCCAAAGATGAATCATGGCCGTTCAATCCATCACCGAATGGTTCTCACTTGAGTACACGTGCTGCCTATCTTTTCTTCCCTTTTTAATCTTTTGCTTCCATGCATGGAATTCTCCTCCAACTACAACACAAAAAACAAAGGAGAGAGAGAGAAAGAGAAAGAGTCATGGTTTTTGGCTTTGATTGTTCCTCTTATAGGCCTGTTCATCGCCATCATTAGCGACCCATTTTTTTGTTTAAGATTTTAATTTTTCCCATTTTGCCAAAAAAAAAGGGGACATTTTTAAAGTTTCTTCCTTTGCTTTTGTTTCAGTTCAAAACCATTGGAGAGGAAGGTGTTTGTTTGGGGGGCTGAAAGAAAAGAAAGAGAAAAAAAAATGGGATTTAAAGAGTCTCTTTTTGTGGGTCGGATCTCTTTGTTGTACTTAAAACAAAGAAGTGTCACATCTCAACTCCTGATTCTCGTCTGATCATCTCCACTGAAAGAAAAAGTTCAAAGCTTTATTTGTTTTTCTGATCTGTTTTGCTCCTCTGCTTCTTTTCTTTGATCTGGGATTTTGATTCTGCTTCTTTCACCATTCAAGGTGGTGGGTTCTTCTTGGTCATAAAAATGCAGTCTTTTTGAAGATTTGAGGTATGAAATGAGCTACTGATCCTGTTTCGTTTACTGGGTATTTTTGCTTCTGTTCTATATTTCAGTGATCATTATAACTTGTGTTGATTCTTCAAATGGAACAAATTCAAGAGAAGAAGTTTGTTTGCAAGTTTTGTCACAAGAGATTCCCATGTGGGAAGTCCTTAGGTGGTCATATAAGGACTCATATGAATAGTCATAATAATAATAATAATGAGAATTCTACTGAAGCAGAGGAAGGAGCAACTGAAATCACCATTAACAAGCTTGGTAATGCAAGGAACATCAAGAGACCTGCTGAGCCTGATGCTGCTGCTCAATCTAGTTATGTCCTTAGGGAGAATCCTAAGAAAACCAAGCGGTTTTCTGATTCAGGCAACCCTTCTCTACTCAAAGAGATGGTTTGCAAAGAATGTGGCAAGGGTTTTCAATCATTAAAAGCTCTTTGTGGTCACATGGCTTGTCACTCTGAGAAAGATAGGAACTTTCAGAAGTTTGAGGATCATTCTGGGAATAGTGAGAAGCAGAAGCTGATAATGGATAGTCAGTCAGATACTGAAACATCAGCTCCAAGTAGGAGGAGGAGATCCAGAAGGATAAGGTATAAGGCAATTGGTATTTATTCTAATAACTCAGTTTCTATGGCAAATGGTTCTTCCTCTGTGTCTGAGATAGAGCAAGAACAAGAAGAGGTGGCTATGTGTTTGATGATGCTGTCAAGGGATTCTGGTTGTAAGAAAGGAGGAGGATTGAATTCAGTTGCTGACTCTTCAGATAACAATTCTGTTGTTTTGGAGGCTAAATCATCCTCTATTGATGTGAGGATTACTATCAAGAATGACATGAAATGTGTTTCTAATGGTGGTGAGTTTTTGAAGATGCAAAAACCAAGAGACAGCAGCTGCAAGTTGAAATCTTCTGAGTCTGGTCCTTCTTCTTCTGAAAATTCTGATTCTGGGTATTTTAGGAATGGACCCAAGAAGGTGGAATCAGATGTTTCTGTTGATGGGTTTCTCAGGAATGTTGAATTCAAGAAACTTAAGGTGGAGTCTGGATCTGGGTTTGAGAGCTTTGATGCAAAATTTGGGAAGAATTTGAGTAAATTCAAGTGTATGAAAGCTGAATTTTCAAAGGATATAACTAGTGAAGTAGGAGATAATAGAGCAGATCATAGAGCTTTGACTAAGTATGATTTAAGAAGAAGTGCCAAGGCAGCAGATTATTGTAGTCCTGAATTTTTCTGCAATTCACCAAAGGGAAACAAATATGAGTGTTTGACCTGTAACAAGACCTTTGATTCCCACAGGGCACTTGGAGGGCACAGAGCAAGCCATACAAAGGTCAATGACTGCAGTGAGTCAATACATGAGAGTGGTGAAGATAGCTTAGCAAATGATTCTTTTCCTGCTCCAATGGCTGATAGCAAAGTTACCAAGTCTTCCCATCATAGCAAAACTGCGGCCCGGGGCGGTTCATCTGGCAATGCTGAGAAAAAATTGGGATCAAGGAAAAACAAGGGACATGAGTGCCCATTCTGCTTCAGGGTTTTCAAGTCAGGCCAAGCTTTAGGAGGTCATAAGAGGTCACATTTTGTTGGAGGTTCAGAGGACAGAACAGTAGTGATCAAGCAAGACCCAACAGAAATGCATGGCCTGATTGATCTTAACCTTCCTGCTCCTGTTGAGGAAGATGCAATGGGGAATTCTGGGTTCATCCCATGGTAGATTGGAAGCAACCAGAAGCATAACTCTTGCTAAATGAAGAAAAAGAAAGTTTTGGGGCATAGGTTTTGTTATCAGAATGCAAGAGATCTCAGAGTGTACAGACAAGTAAATTTCTTCTTTTTTGGTGTTTTTACTTGGCTTCAGATTCAAGTTGATCTTTGCTAAAGGTAAATGTTCCCACCAGTCTGTTGCTTTTTCCAACTGTGAAGAACAGGTTTCTCTTGCATTTTAATAGTTGTTTTTTTCTTTTGGTTTATCTATATGTTCTTGGATTACATATATATTATATACATCTTCATTCTTACAATTTTCAATTCTTTAGTCTAATTTATTTATCTTGAAATGAAACATTATAAATGACTATGTTTCCTGCTGAGTACATCATTTTCCATGTTAAAAGTAGTACTTCCTTTTAGCTCTAGGTTACTTAAAATCTGTCAAATAGCTTCTTCTGGGAAGCAAGCTAACTCAGGGGGGCCAGTGGCTTCTGTTCTTGAACCTTAGCTTACTTTAAACTTATCTTTCATATAAGCAATCATATTTTGTCCTTGATATATAACCAAACTCACTGTTGGAAGTGTTGTTTTAAAAGAATCAAAAGGACCACTTGCTTTATAGGGAAACATTAAAAAAAGTGTCAATTTTATGGAGTGGAAGAGAAGTTTCCTCTCAAAATTTACATGCCCCAAGAACTGTTTACTCACATTTAAGTACAGTTAAAATTGCCTTTGTTTGTTCTATCTTCTCTTTGAAAAATGCCCTTAAATCATCATCTTTTAAATGCTTCTCTTTTCTTTATAACAAAGGAAAAAAGGTTCTCCACCCACAACCCACATTACATTTTTAGCTCAAATGGCCTTTGTTTTATCATCAAATTTGTTCTCTCTTTCATTGATTAGAATAATTCAAGAATTTTAGGTCAACCCCATTGAGGCGTGTAAAGTAGGCAGCTTAGTTCTCTTTTGGTGCAATGGAAATGTGCTGTTGAAAAAAATGAAAATGTTCCTTTTGTTAAGCATATAGGGGAATATATGGGAGTTAGTTGTTGGACTAATTACTCTTGAGTTTGAAGACATGTTTTTTAGAAGAGATAATGAGAGTTTGGAATTATGAGGAATCAAAGCTGATGTTGCACTTTTTTTTAAAAAAAAATTATTCAATTCAACAAGAAGGAAAACTGTGGATCAAAGGTGGTTACATTGTCAACTACCATTAAACAAAAAACAAAACCGAACTCTTTTTTTGTTGTTGTGTTTCTTTTTCTTTTTCAATCTTTATAATTTTGACAGGGTGGAAGACTTTTAGTATTTTTTTAAGGTTCATGACTTCATGTCCCTTGTGTTTGGTTGCTTATTATATTCTTTTATATCCTTTGATTATGTCTGTTCAAAGTTATTATAGCTTGATTGATGGGCTTCAGGGCTCTCGTGTTTGAATCATGAAGCCAGTGATTTGAGTTGAGTGAGGCCGTTGAAATTTTGATTGGGTTTTTATTAGAAGCTTCCCTTTTCTTGGGTCATGACCCAATCATTGTTTAGCCCGTTAGGAAATCATAAGAACTTCAAATTGGGTTTTAAAATTTTGATGATTAATTCTACTAATAAAACTTCAAATTGGGCTCAAATGATTAACAATCATGATCCTATATCCATACGACCAATAAAAAACTCAAATTCAATGACCAATTCTAAATTTTGAAAAAAGTTACAATTCTATGTATATATATATATATTAAGCCAACGTTTGGAGGTTCAGCCCAATTAGAGCCTCAAAATAGGCCGAACTCCCAAACAAAGCCCAAATAGCTTATCTCTATTTCTTAGCTCTAATCATTCTTAGGAAATACTTTATATATATATTTTCCAAGAAACCAAACATAAGAGAAAGATACGAAATACTTTATATTTAAACATCTATCATGTGGATTAATACTATCAACTACGAAATCTAACAGTCTTGTCTAATATCAGTCTAATGGGATAATAAGTTTATAATAAGGAATATTTTCCAATAGGAAAAGTGAAAAAGCTTTTCCCAAAAGGAAGGTTAAATATTTCCTTGAAATTTATATCTAAGTACCAATGCAACTTTCTTCTTCTTCTCCATTTAAAAAAAATCTAAAATTGATCAATAATCAGCAAATCTTGTAAATTGACTAGTGAACTCCTTAAGGTCCTTTTTGCCTTTAAAGTTAAAATGAGTAAGTGGCTAAGATTTGCTCCTATGGGGAATTGGAAAAAATGGACCCTTCTTTAACCGCTTGCCTTGATGGATGGTTCAGATTGTGGGCCCATACAAATCCAGCCTTAATCAATCAATATGATTGTCTTCATCCTAATGGGCTTTCCTTCTTTTCTTCACTTTGGATTTGTACACTCAAGTAGTATTTGTTTTCTGTGGGCCACTGGTCCACTTTTAAGATCCCCTTCTTTCCTTAGTTTCCTATAAATATTAAAAAAAAAAAATCAAAATGTATTTTTTTTTGGCAATAATTAGTTTTGATAGTTGGAAAAGAACTCTTCAATATATATATATGAAGACCCAAAATCTAAGTTCATGACTTCTCATAGTATAATTTCATTTAAAAAGAAGTTTAACAATCCTACTTTTTGTTCAAAAGAGTAAGACCTTCCATATGATTGAACTGAATAAACTTAAACTCTATGAACTGTTCTCAAATGTTTTGCCTTATAATTCCTATCTCTCTTGATTCTTGACATCAACATGAAAATGTGCAATGCATCTTCCACAAGTAATAATTGAGAAAGACAACTCAAATCCGATATGACTAGGCATCACCAAAACACAATAAAACAAATTTTATGCCCAAGATGGATTATTATTAACTTTATTTTTCGAATGTATAGAACTACATTCTATTGTGTAGCTCATTTCAATATCACGCTCATAAATAGGAAAAAGATAACTTTATTTTCCTTTCAAAACAAATTATTTTTTTAAGGCATCAACTAAAGATAAATTAAGTATCGATTAACTCCAAATTGAGTCATCTCAGATCTCAACTAAAGAAAAATTCTTTAAAAAGCTATTTTTCTATTCACATGAGTTGAATTCGAGGTTTTACTCGAGGATAATTCAACTTACCAAGCATTTGGGATCTTTTATACTGAATTACTTTTTTAATTACATTATTAACGTACATTGAATCGAACGAAAGGAATTCATTGTTACTTAAACAAGATAAGGAGTTTGAATTTTTTTTCTTCTCCTATGTAAATTCGACCCGATTGAACTTTAAATTAATCAGGTCTAAATTATGACTAGGCATAAAAAAAGGAAAAAATTTGGAATGAAATGAATTTTGTTTAACCAATAGGAAGAAACCAAAAAGGATATTGTAAGAGATTAGAGAATAGGGAGTGTGAGGTCCACCGCATAGAAAGGCCAACTGCTGCGAATGACGCATAACAAACTTCACCTAACTGCCTAACTGCCACCCGAGGAATCGGCGAAAAAAGAAAAGCAAAGAATCGGCGAGGAAATGAAAGGGCTGATGGGAGGGGGATCAGATCAACCCGCGATCAATACGGCGAATAAAGCGCCACTCCTTCTGCCACCGCCATACCGGATCATTATCGTACGATTATGATCAGCTCTCGTGAAGGGGAACATCATGACACGTGTACGGTAAAGAAAGGTCGATTAAGGTCCCGAAAACTACACCACATACCCACATGTTAAAAAGGCGCAAAACGAGAATAATTACGTTCACGCGCGCACATTTAATTCTTCGACAACGACCTTTGCCTCTTCTTTTCTTTTCTTCTTACTACTACAATTTTTAGGAAAAAAAAAATAGTGTAATTACAAAAAGGATCAGAAAACTTAATTATTTGTGAATTAAGGTACATAAATACTTAATCATATTATATTGTAGTAAAGAATGATTAATGAAGTCCTTTGGCTTGGTTTCTATAATGATGGAACTAATGAATAAGAATTGATTAAAAATTTCATATAAATCAAAGAATAATGATAATTTTCTAGTTCATTTGTGGCTATTTAAAAAATATGGAGCTAATTACAGAGTTATTGGGACAATGAATATTAATGCTCGAATGATTGTAAAATTAGGCTTCAATATGTGTGTGCATATATATTATGATTGGTCGAGCACCAAAGACAAATGATTATATAGGTAAATCAATGTATGTAACTTCAAACTTAAACAAGTGTATAAAATAGCAATAGATTATAGTTGATATTGATAATGTTCATATATATATATTGGTAAAAAAGATTTTAAATATATAGAAAAAATGTATTCTTAAGTTTTTCAGTTTTTCTTTTTGCTGCCGGGTATATACATATAGTATTACTTAGGTGCATTTCATGAGGGGAGTTAATTTATGATATTTTGATGTGTCCAAAATTTGAATATGCACATTTGATTGATTAATGGTATAAAAAACCTCAAAGAGAAAAAAAAAAGATTAATGGTATAGAAGCTAACACTTGTCAAAATATCAAAGGCTATACCCTCATACGAAATACACCTAAATAATTTTCTAGAATTTTCATTCACAATCAAGCAACACATGAATATCCATGTCAGGACTCAAGATAAGTTGCACCCTTTTGGAGATTTAAGATTCATTGGATTTTCACCTTCGATTTTTTCGGATGCATAGATCACTTGCTGATAGGAGTTTGCGAATTCTGAAATCTGAGTGTCTTCTAACACAATTTCAAGACTTTACCAATTTGATCAACCCATATTGGCCAAGTGACATATGATAACTCATCAGTAAATCTATATGATTTTTCTTATGATATTAGAAACTCGTGATCCCATTACGAAAACATATCATATGTAAGATTCAAAAGCTGGGGTTGAACAAATTTTACAGCTTTAAGTAAAAAATATATAATATATTAGTGGCAAATGGTTTTAGCAATTGGAGGTTAGTGGCAAAGACGACAGGCAAAGAAGATACCTTGGACCTTAGATGATCGACACATTGGTTGACCGTACTGTTATATTCCCTTTGATGAATCATATGCAAACTAATAAAGCCAAGAATTAATCGCTAATTGCACTTTCCTTTCCCTTTCCTTTGGTCTTACGGTAAAAGACTTGTAAAAAACAACGTCCACAAGTCCTAAACCTAACCCTAAAGACAAAGGTTAATATTTAAAAAATAAAATAAAAAAGAGAGGTTAAAAGTGGGTATTGAAAAAAGCAATGTCGGCTGACTGCCTAACTCTGAAGCAACATTGAAATCCACGCAAAACTCAGCCATAAATAAACAAGTGGCCCAGTAAGTTACAGCTCCTTTTTCCTTTCAATTTCACCCTTTTTCCTATTGATAAAATATTCATTATTATTATAAATAATAATCATCTCGATTCCTTTCCCTGCATACATAATTTTCTTTCTTTCTCAGTCACGTACGAAAACCATGAAGAGCTAACCAAAAGATTGACCACCCAACAACAAAAGCAGCAGAATAGATCCAAAGATCCCCCAGACCCAGTTCTTTTAAATATTGCTAATAATTAGCAACTACTCTATACTAGCAACCTAGTGACTCTAAATTATTTTCTGCAGCTACTATATATATTGATTGAATAGAATAATGAAACCTAAACATAAATTTCAATATTCATGATTTCATATATGCAAATATACATACATAAATATATATATACTGATTCTGATTAGAATGGAAGAAGTGCTGATGTTAGCTAAATCTGCCCATGAGAGAGAATGAACTCATGTGAGCAATACCTGATCAATATATATATTGATTCATGTAAGTAAAACATAAATATATACTTTATGTTATATATGCTAATAATCTAAGGATTAATTGATTAATTTGTGTTTATATATAATTTCAGGTAAAAAACTCACTTTCAACATCTAGAAAAATTGCCTTGGCTTGGCTCAAATTCTGGTTCTCAACAATGAGTAATCCTCAATCAATTCTGCGGATGCCTAGGCCTGTAGATCACAATGAGAAAGATCAGCTATTTATAATTAATTAGTACTATTAGATTTTATAATAAAGAGAAGAGAAAGGGCAATAAATGTTATAAGAGCTAAAGCAATTATTGTTAGTTAGATTGTGATGATCTCCTGCTGGATTTATATGCTTTGTTCCATACCGACAGGCTTTGATATATATTCCACAAGGCTAATCACATTTCAACCAGATTTTATGCTTTAACGTGGCAAAGAAAAGTTCTATGATTTTCTTTTTTTGCTTTCCTTCATCTTTTCGTCACCTCCACAAGTCATGTTCAACAAAGACCTAATATGTGCTTTTCGCTTTTGCTTTTTTGCTGATAAACAGGCATGTGTTTTTTTCCCCCTCACATGGTATATAATCTAAAACCGAAAGTTCTAAATATTTCCTCAATGTAATAATCAGTTAAGCATAATCATGTTGATGAAAGAGAATATTATGGTTCATATATATATATATATATAAAGAAAAATTTCCCTTTCTAGATCAGGCATATATAATGCTATAGTATCGGTTCAATCTCAGAAAGACCCAAAATCAAAGTAATGCTTAAAGTTTGAGATATAAGATTTTAAAAGCAAATTAATGAAACCCAATTTCATACTCAAACTCACTAATTGATCTCTTGGATATTCTTCAACTTTCACTAACTTGAAACAATAATATTCTTATATCCATATGGAACCAATATTCTTGCTATAATCTAAAACGTCAATCCAAAAGATTTAAAACTAGTTATATTGATAGTGCTTTCACTATAATTATAATAAAGTTGTATCTAGAAAAGATAAGGCTTAATAAAAAAGGTAACATCAAGAGATAAGGCAGTTCACCACACCACAAACACCAAATATGATGAAACTAGTTGCCAATAAAAACTATGTGCCTGACGTTAGTCATGATGTATTGCTGCGAGGAAACAAATTATACAGAAATCACACAAGGAATTAAGACTCTGGCCTACCACAAATCACTATATACATATATCAATATATCCATCAGCATTTTCAGTGTCATAGTCAGTCCTATATATTCGTGGTCAGATACAATTAATTGTTTCCAAGAGTGGATTAAGACTGGTCAACAAAAAGAGTGTCTGCATCTCATGCTTGTGGGGTTAAATGTACAATATTAATCACAGTGGTCCAGTACCCTAGCTAGCAGCTAAGATTTAAGCTCTAGTCCAGTCAATAATGGATATGGGAGAAGATATTGATAAATTGCTGAATGCTGATCAATATTGACGAAAAACTAGCAAAATGCTCAATGCTTAAATTTTCTTATCTTCAGTAACTTTACTCGAAAGGAAAAAGGTGCATATATGGCTGACACCTTTGGTAATTTACCTAACTGATTGTCCGTTCCTCTTTTGAGCTAAATCAGCTAAACATGCAACAAATTCATGCAGGTAATTAAATGTGTCAAAGGAGTTAAAGTATGATTGTAATTAAAAAGAAATTGAATTAATTGAAGCTATATACCAATATTAATTCTCTCATCTGTTGCGCATTCCAGGAGGCACCATATCCCCAAGTAACCCTTCATCCGTAGGAAGCTGTGGAGTTGGTTCTGGCAATGAACGAGCTGAATCTGCTGCGCTAATGGGTACTTGTTGTGACTGTGTTATGCTGGGAAGAATTTCTCTATTTAATTGTACCCCTGGATAATAGAATTGTGAAACGGTAGGAGTGAATTGACCAGCTGCAAATGCAGCAGCTTCATGGCTGATGAGTCCACCACGGGGGAAACCGACGCTGTGATGACAGTGTTGACCTTCATAAGTTGTAATGACAATGGCGGGATCTTCAGAGGAGCGTTCTACCCTCTTCTTCACTGTGCATTTGCTATTTGTGCAGCGATAGTAACTCCTGTGAAAACATGTTGGTAATAAGATTTTGCACAAAATTCTGAAAATTTTCTTTCTACCAAATTATGATCTTTTAGCATATTGCAATACCTTTGAAGATAACCCCCATGAAGGGTTTTGCTAATCTAATGGAAACTTTTGAAGTGAAAAGCTTTTCTGTTAAATCAAATTTAATGTTTCCCTATGACTTGTGTGCTTTCTGAAATTTAGAGATGTACGGATAAGTGCATTTTCACATAAAATATGATTGAAAGCAAAATATTGGTCCAGCTGAAAATTAAGATAATGGGTTAAGACAAAAGCCAATTTGCCATATAAAGTTCTAGCTATTACGTAAATGGGAATCTTA
The DNA here is from genome assembly GCA_001974805.1 of Corchorus capsularis. Taxonomy (NCBI): domain Eukaryota; kingdom Viridiplantae; phylum Streptophyta; class Magnoliopsida; order Malvales; family Malvaceae; genus Corchorus; species Corchorus capsularis. The sequence continues at coordinate 110,567 of AWWV01008079.1, forward strand.
ATGTCCATAAACAGTCAGCATATGAACAAAAAAAAGTCTTTAAATAGTCAAAATTATTAGCTTTGTTGAAGAATAGGTACATTAATTATTAACTCTATAAAGATTTGATTTTTTGAAATGAAAAATACTGATTGAATCTCCCTTTTAAACAAAAAGTATAGAAGGGAAAACTCACACACAAACTCCTGGAAATTAAGAAAGTTCATTAATATATATTCAAAAGTGATGAAAGTGCTGAATTACAATGTTTTACTTTAAAGTATAAATCATCCTATAGTATATGTTTAGCAGAAGCCATGGCAGCTGATCAATCCAAATGAAAAAGTGGGCAACATGTGATCAGCTATCTATCTGATATATATATACTAATTTAGGGAAATAGCAACAAACCTAGGAAATGGACTATTTTTAACAGCCTTTTGTCCATATTTCCGCCATCGGTAGCCATCTTCAAGATGATCAACTTCACTCTTGGTCATAAATGCAAAGCGTGGCTGCCGAATCCGCTTTTGCCCTTTCTTCCTGGCCTTACTCCTACAAAAATATTCTACCTACAATTATCAAAAACGAAAAACAAAACCCTAAGAATAATTAAGTTAATATGCACATTATATATTTGCACATTAATTGCAGAAAAGAACACAGACAAGTGTCTATGAACAAATTCATATGTATTAAATATTTGCAAAAACCAGAAGGAATTAAACATCCAATTAGTAACATTAACCACTAGGATAACAGTTTCCTCAAAAAAGGAATTCAAGCATATAAGAGTGCATATGCAGAAATAATGTTGGGACCTCTCTAAACTTAAATAATGATATGCTAATATAAGTTTAGAAATTGAAAAGGAAAGCTACAATCAGTACTATGTCAGGAACTAAAATTTATTGTATGCACTGAAAAAGAGAGATTCGAAAGTGAAAATTAACTATGATATGATACTTTGCAACTACTAAAGTAGATATAATGAAGTATATATATTAAATACTTCTATTGTACTTTCATATATAGCAATGCAAACATTAATTATATGAAGTCATGAAAAAGCAACCAAGAGAAAATGCTACTACTATACTAGATATGGAACCCAACTTCCAAGTAAAGAACATGAAATGCAATATGGAAATCCATGATCTTATTGCATTTACAGGAAAGAGCAAGCATTTTTATGAATCTAAATGCAACTAAAAGCTTCATAAAGGAAAGTGCCTTTTTGAACTTTAATGTTCATAATTACTGCATTTCAAAAGCCACTGTATATGAAATGCATTTCCAAGTTGCTAAACAAAGAAAATCCCACTAAGAAAAAACTCCCCATTTTGCTTCCCTTAATGCATGTATTGCTTTAAAACTCTGAGGGGATGAATTCAAGATCAAAAGACAGACATCATAAGAAACTGGAAAATGTTTCCTACACTATTATGGAAAGTAATTAGCAGTATCTAAAAAGGCTTGTTTGGGGAAAATATTCCCACTTTTTGCCTTGTAGATTTACCATAATAATAAATAAAACGTAAAAACATTGAACCGAAAGGAATTAAGAAGTAAAAAAAAAAAGATAAAAAAAAAAGAAGGTGAAAGCACGCCATTCCCGCCGCAATAACGGCGGTGTTGAAGGCCACTTCGTTAATAGCCAACAAAAAGCCCCTTTTATGTTTGCTTTGCACCCTAAAAATATTCTATTCTCTTAATTGCACCTATATTTCTCTAAAATTACGAAACTACCTTAACCCCCACCACAACTTGCATGAAAAAACAAAGCTGTTTTCTCTTTGACAGTTTCAGAGTCAGTGTACGGACACCGAAAATTGCACCCCCTTTCCTTTCCTTTCCTCGTGGAAAGAAAGACTCTCTATTTAACCCTGACTTTTCATATGCTTGGCTTTTTATTTCTTTTACTAAAAGAATCTGTTATTTTTGCCCACTGAAATTGGACTTAATTACGATTTAGTCCCTCAAAACTAACAGAAAGAAAAAGGAAGGGAAAAAACAGAAAGGCATTTTTTTAAAATTTTTTTATTTTTTTCAATTTCATCATTGGTGGTGTGATGAGTGTTTCACTACTACTCACGGTATCTCAGGCGGTTTCCCGCCGGAGCCCGTAGATTTCTCCGGCGGATCCTCGCTGGAGCTTGACGACACCGACGGATTATTCGATGTCGACACGTCAGCTGACAACCCCGGATTCGACGCCGTCCCTGAACTTGAACCACCACCACCACCGCCGCCACCACTACCAGCAGCAGCAGCTGAAGCAGCACAGCTCTGTGAGGCGCTAAAGTTTCCCGCCAAATCAAGCGGCCTGGAGCAAGATTCGGCCCGGTCGAGTTCAGCGAAACGCTCAATATCATGATGAGGATGGTCGTCGACGGGATGTAGATTCCAACCGAACTCACTCAGTATACTGCTCTCTCTATCGAAGAAGTAATTAACGCCGTCGGAGACTGAGTCGACTGGTCCAGAAGGCAGTGACCAGCTCGAATCGGATGTGAACTCAGTTCCACCTGGATCGGCTCCCTCTTTATCTTCCATATCCAAACGAATCCAAAAACGCAGAATCTGACAAAGAAAACGCGGAGAGAGAGAGCGCTAGGGTTTGGCTATGAGATTTTTGCGTTTCAGTGAAAGGAAGGGACGCGTAAGTTTTTTCAGAGAGAGAAAAAAAAGGGGAAAATAACTGAAAAGAAACGCGCGATTATAAAATAGAGAGAGAAGGGGGGAAATTGAAATAAGAGATAAAGTTAGAAAAATCGGCGTCAACCGAAAATAGTTACGGGAAGGGGAGAGTGGGACCCACGCGCATGAATGAGAAAATATAGAGAGAAGATACTTTTCCGACATGAAGGAGCACCATGTTTTTTTCTTCTCCAGTCACTCGTGTCTTGTTAATGGGATTTAGATTTTTTTTTCTTTTAAAAGATTTTGGGTTTATTAATTTCCTTTTAGTTATTATATTACAAAAAAGTTTATATTTTCTATTTTAATCCTCAAATGGGGTATTTTCTCTTTTTATATGTATGTATAGTGAAATTTAGTTATTTTTGGGAAAGATTCTTGCCCTAACTATATATTCTAGTCTTAATCTTTAATTTTCCAAAGATTATTTCTTGCCTTCTTTAGGTGTTTTTTTCTCATTCCATGCATGAAAATATTTGGAAGTGTACTTATGGTTGAGAGTGAATCTAGAGGGGTTTAAAAATAAAGTGCTTATGAAGTGTCCAAATTATTCAAAGTTTTCGTATTAAGTTTTTCAAAAGATTTTCTTCTACAAATTTTAATTTACTACACAAAGTAACAGAAAGGGAAACATAATTATAATTAGTATCATTTTCTCATCATTTTCATTTCTCATAAATCACAATAACTCAAGTCTTATCTCTATGCACTGTGTAACTCTCTTATTATCATAATTCAAGTTTCTACTTGACTCTAAAAAAAAAAAAAAAACTCAAGATTTTCAAGATAAAAATCTCAAGTTTTTTACCATTGATTCCTTAGGATGTTTAATCTTTTCTCAAGACATTTCTCTCCATTAATGATTAATAGTATTTCTTTTTCTCTTGATGAAATCTATTATTTATTGTGATCAAATTAATACTACAGTATGGAGTACTTAGAAGTTGAAACCTATAAATTGAAGTTCCTTTATCATGTAAATTTTGGTAAAAAGATGAGGAATGAGGAAATGTACGTATAATATTCAATAGAATCAATACCAAATTAACTTTCAATTCACATTTCTTTAAGAACATTAATTTGAATCCTATCCTTTGAAGAAGAAAATTATGCACTAATAATCATGAAGCCAAATTACACAAGTTCTTTTTTCTCTTGCCTTTTTAAAAAGCTTAGTGGCCATTTTCCCCCTTAAACTTTTAAAATATATAGACATTTTCCTTCTTTAACATTTAATCTGGAACTTTCGCTCCTAAACTATGAAAATCGTGACATTTTCCTCTCAGTTGTAAAAAATTGATGATGTGGCAAAAACTGCTCCATATACGTCACCATTTCTTGCGGGGAAATTGTCCCAATTTTAATAGATTAGGGATGAAATTTTTAAATTAAAAATTAAGGAAAAAATTGTTTCGATTTTGATAATTTAAGGACAGAAAATTCTAAATTAAAAGTTTAGAGTTAAAAAAGTCCATTTTGTAAAAGTTTTACCAATTCTAAATTGCTTAAAGACGTCATCGTTTTTGAAAATTTTTCGGAGCGAGAGAGTAGATCTTTTTGCACAAAAGGTTGCAAGTGGACTGAAACGAGACACTTGTTAATTAATGAAATGAAAACAAGTGGGGGCTGTTTTGCCCTTATGCATGGCGCCCTTGACTATTGACTAGAGACCAAAAGCAAAACCTTTGTTCACAGATTTGTAAACATTCTTAGGCACATGCCCTTTACCAAACTCTTTCCAGAACAAATGCATACAGCTTTGCAACCCCTTGGTTATGGCACCCAAATCAATTATTTCAAAAAAAAAATCTTTTGGGTAAAAGAAAAGAATCCATATATAATTCCATATCTCACTTTGTAAAATCAACTAAAATCTTTTTAGGACTTGGACCAGCTACATATGTATGAAGAACCACATAAAATTGGGGTGTGCCCAATTCTTTATTCTTAGAAAATTGTTTAGTACTATTATTTTAGTAGATTTAATTTCCAATATATGTCGATAGATCATGATCATCATCATTATTAGAACAAATTAAATCCATAATATAAGCATATATAAAAATCAGGACAATGTGTGAGGATGAAAAATTATATATGAAAAGAGAAACTTATATATATTTGGGATATATATAAGCCCTAATTCTACTTTCAAAAAAGGGATATAGACCTTAATTTTTTTTGTTGAAAAAATTAATATACCCCTAATTAATTCGAAAAATTGGAAAAGATGTTACCTAGGTTAGCTTGAATATATGTGGTCAGAAATCAGAATAGTATAGGCTGTGTTATTATCATAAATTTTAAGTGAATAACTTTGAATTTTAGGTCGTGGCCCACCAATAGAATTGCAATTTGTTATGTGTATAACAATTGAATTGAATTTTGTGTGGAATCATCATATTAAATCATTCATGATCAATTATTATCATATATATATATATATATATATTTACTATAGTACTATGTAGTACTAAGATTACAAAGTAGTTAATTCTAGGGAATTATACCCATTAAACGCAAATTAGGCAAGTTATATATATATATATAATATATATATATAGTTTTCACCAAATATCCATATAGTAGTAATAATTAGTTTTTTTTCAGTTTATTATTACTTTACGAAGGATTAATTAGGTGGATCAGAAAAACTCCATTTAAAATTTTCACGTTTTTTTTTCTTCAAAAAAAAAAGATGAATATTTGATTTTCTGTTGGTGCATAAATATAAATAGTTAGTAGGAGTAAAATTCCGGGCCAAGTCCATGCACCATCGTTTCGTTTCACGTGGAGGTGTCTTATCCTCGTGAACCTCTCGCCCCACAAACTCATTAAACAAGTACTAAAAATTTAATTTAGTGGTACAATAATAATACATTAATTATTGGTGATTATATTGCATCATCAAACCATACTTTTTTTTTTTTCAATGTAAGGAACTCATCAATGCCCTTTTAAGTAAAATATCAACTTCGAGTCTTATGAATGACGAAAATATGTGTTAGGAAAATTTCTCTAATATGATGTCCGACTCGACTCGATTTTAGAATAGTAGGGACTCCAGATTAAAAAAGTAATTGCGACTCAATATTGTCACCAGATACTGGATAGTTAATATAAAAATTTTAAAAAAAAACTATACTTTCTCTCTTTTCCTTTTTTTTTTGGCTTGATTCTCTTCAATATTTCAGAATAAATTGTTTCTAAGGGTGTCCCCTAATTGGGTCCAACATTACTTACACACACAAAAAAAAAATTACAACCGTAAATGCTGAATTATATAATTCTTATACTAGAGACTAATTGATCGTGTTAGTATTTTCTAAATAAATTGAAAAAAAGTAATGTAAATATTCAAAAACAAATTATAAAGTTGTGTTGTCACTCAAAAGTCTTGAGAGTACTAGAAAATTAAAGCAAGTTTAGTATTAGTCAAGTCCTTATAATTAAGTGTATATGTGGTCGGCATTTTTTGAACATTAATTCACTAGTAGCTTAGTAACTAGTATAGCATTTCTATAGGGGAAAAAGGTTTTAATTCAATCATAAATGTTTCAATTCCTTGCCGACTTTGACTTTGTTGTTTATTGCCGACTTCCCCAAAGCTTGTTATTATAAATATAAAAATTTTGGTACAATTTTTTTTTCTCTAAAAATGTATACTATATATATGCTTATTTTATGAAACTTATAATATGATGATAATATGATTAGTAAAAGAAACCAAATTATTTAAATATAAACAAACAAGCATATATAGTTATAGCATTAATTATCTTAACAACTTGTACTACTTAATGTATTTTGAGAATATATATATATATAGATTACAATTAGAATTAAAGAAAAAGATAAATTCAAATAACTTTGTTAAGAATTCATTTTTATATTCAATTTGATTTAAAAAATTTCAAATTTATTCTTTCACGTATAATAAAGTTGTGAATGATGACAAAGAGAGATCAGAGATTATAATTAAGAATCATGATGATTAAGTTATAACCTTAGCCAAAAAAAATGATGATTAAGTTAAATCCAAAATTCTCATTTCCCCTTTACATTAAAAAGCTATATATAATAATTGAAACTTTAGCTGTCTCCAAACTACTACTAATCTAGGTAGCTAATTAAAAAAGTTTAATTAGTTATACTATGATTTAGCTAATTTAATTACCACAAAAAATGTATGGATTAGAATCTGTTTCATGAATTGTTTATTTATATAAAGTTAAATCAAATATGGATCAAAGATTTAACTTGATTCCAAAGAAAACACAATTAATATATCACTATAATTTGTCGAGCAAAAGAGGAAAGGGATTTGATCAGTTGTGGAATAATATTATATTAATGAAACAATAATATGACCCTAAAAAAACTGAAACAATAATAATAATAATAATAATTTTTTATATAGTAAGATATCGTGATGACAAATTGGCATAAGCTGGCTGATGGATACATCATGATCATACACACACCAGAAAAACACACGTGTATTTATAAGACGATGAGGGCCCACGATAGACCACAATGGGTCATCTCACGGAATCTTCTCGATTTGAAACCCATTTCCATAACTCGACCTTTTAATGCTTAGAATTACTATTACTCTCCCATATATACGAAAAATGGGAAAATCAAAATCCATATGGTTGCTGCAAATCTAAGAATTTATTTATGTAAAAATTCCAACAAATCGAATCCCTTCCTCCAAGCCCAAGTCCAATTAATGTAATGCAATTTATCTACGGAAAATTCCACACAACCAGAAAAATTGACCAGAATTCTGTCTCACATGACATATCATTGTTAGTTATCCCATGTCTTATAGCAAAATTTCACTTAAATAGTGGTGGGACTAGTCTGTTACACCAATTGTGTAAAAATATGTCATGAGGGACCAAATTTCGGGTCAATTTTTCTGGTCATGTAGCAAAACTCTTTATCTACACATACTTAATATATAAGTCATGTTATTAAATTAAGATGGCCAGATGAGTGCTATTAATTAATTAAATTATGAAGGCAATTATAATGTAAATTTAAGATAGAGATCAAAGAAGAGAAGTAAAATGGACATTATATATACCTTTTGGCTTTTGGTCCCCAAAATATATATGCATCATGAACAATTTGTTGGCTGGGGCCATTTTGAGTGATATAGGAATGCCAAGTGATTTTGATTGATTTTTTAATCTAAAACTAAAATTAAGTACCATTTGGATTAACACCTTAATCCCTATAGCATATAACCTTGTAAAGTAGTACTTTATATGTACAATATAGTTTTATCTATGTCGGCAAATTAGGTTTGGTATTTTCAAGTAGTGTTAAGGATATTGGTAAATTACTTATTTTTTTACATAATCTCAATTTGATCATATGATGAGTGTATTCTACCAATAAAATGTTGTTTTGACATTTGAATTGATGCCCCTTTAAAATCAATTGGAACTTTTTTTTTTCATTTGTCACGAGATTTGGTTAACAAGTAAAGTTTTGCTCCCCCACACAGCTTATTTCATCACAAGTCTATTATATATTTTGTTTAGATCCTACTCTAATAGATTAAAAGGAAAATAAATAAATCCCACCCTTTGTCATCTCATGATCATATTTTTTTATACTATTTATTATATTACTTAAAAAAATTGAACCTCACGAGCACCTCACAAATCTTGTTTTGCTCTAATCATCATATTTGGTGTTTGTGAGAGATGGGTCCAGATTAAAGCTACCATATAAGCTTACAGCCAAGCTATGATTAAGTTGGGTCAAGGCAGGCAATTTGAATATGGAAAAAAGGATTAAAAAATGCTGAGTTTTATGGATATTTTCTCAATGAAAATCAAATTATGCTCTTTGCCTTGTAGACTAATTGATCTAATTATATAATAATACTATAATTTGGACCAATTTGAACTTGTGAACAACTAGCTGATTTTATTAAGGCCCTTTTTGCAGCAATGGTAGATATATATATAGGGAATAAGGGAATTTGTTTTTGGTACTAATCAAATTAACATAATTACATAAGCCTGATCAGTTGAAAGGGATTTGAGTTCATTTACTTAATATTATCATTAATTTGACCTTCAATGAAATGATTAATAATTGCATACTCTTTCATTTGATTGGTTAAGTATACTATATGGTTGCAGCATGTTTTCATAATGATCTGCAACTATTTTTTGGTGCACCACTTTTTTAATTACAAACTGCAGCTTAAACTTTGAACCCTTTCAAGGAAACAACTATACCTACGTCAAGATCCTTGTGTTGTTAATTAACCAATTGTTTTTATTAGATATAAAATATAATAATATATATATATATACGTACTATTAGTATTAATCAACACCGACAAACGTGTAATCCCATCATAATCCCGCGTTAATATGCGTCATCAAGCCCATAATTATTATCAAATGTCTTGTTATGCCCACAGGAATTGCACTAGCTAGTTGCCCTCCAATCCCTTCTTGTGTTCAAATCAGATATACATATTTCATATCGATTTGAAGCTTCCAGCAAAGATCAAATTGATTTAACAATAATTAGGGTTAGTTAAAAACAAAAACTTGCAAGTTTTTAATTAGTAACTTTCAAGAAATGAAATGATCAATGAACCACAAATTAGGAATATATGTATAGTTTAACATAATCTAGCAAGTTCATGATTTTTGAAAGTAAAATTGATGTATATCGATTGTGTTTAATTAGAAACTATATAAAAAAAATATTCAAAGCATTTGATTCAATGATACGTATACGAGTATTTTAGAATTCGGTTTCACAGTCAGATTTTATAAATAAAGACCACTGTTTTTTTATGCTAGTTGCAGAACTGGAAGTGTGGATCCTTAATGACTTTAATTAAGAAGATGATGAGAATTTTCATTAGTATAGAGACTATAGTGTAAAATTAATAGTAGTAGTACTATTAGATAAGTGGACCAATCTCAAACTTTCCTTTTCCTATTTTTGGTTTACCTTCGCTTTCATGAAATGACAGCCGTCACAACCCTAATCCTATTACAAGATGCTTTCCTTCTAATTTTCTGCATTTTTATATTCCCCCCTGGGGCCTTGCATTAATAAATAAATCAATCCTAAACAAAAAGTAGTTTAATATAAGTGCCGACAATTAACCTTACTTAATTTTACTAAATTACTAACGTATTTTAGTAAAACCTAGCTAAAATTACCCATATTTTTATTTTAGTTTCTTTTTTTTTCTTTTTTTTGGAAATTTGAAATAATTGTTCGAGGATACAAAATAAGTAATACCTTAGTTCTAAGTAGCATTTGAGTGATGACCTTAATTATCCAAGCATCATATGGCCGGCATGTCAAATTAAAACTTGCATGCATGCTTGCAGAGATTAATATTGATACCAACTAATATTAATATTAAAAAATATATTAATACCAACTAGTAATTATCATTAAAAAATTACTATAATTAACTAAATCCGATTGAAAATGGGAATGAAAGAGGGATTAAAGATAAGAATTTAAGATGGAACAATCAAGAAAAGTGTAGCCGACACCGACTTAAATGGGATTTTAGTAACAAGCAACTATATATGATACGATGAAGCAAGAAAAAAGTGGGGGCCATATATATATTGTGGGTATTATTCCCCAAATTCCAGAACCCAGAAGCATTGAATCTGAATAAATTCATCATCATCAAATAAATAAATATATTAATTTTCCCCTTATATGTGATAGTAGAAATCATAATCATCATTGCAGATAAGATAGTGGTGGCAATATTTGCCATGATTCTTTCAAACAACCCATTGCCATAATATGTATATATGAAAGTGACACTCACACCTTCAATTTGCTTCACAAAATTACAAAAGAGTTTTGCTCAACTGCTCATCCTAATTAATAATTAGGCAAAACTTAAACATAATTTTTGTTAAACTATATATGAGTTTGATCATCCAAAACTTAATTATTCTTATGGATTTATACAATTATTTTCGTTTTCGTTTGTAATTAGTTGGATTTTAATAAAAATAAAACTTTAGCTTATAGCAAAATATTTCATTTTGATTATATGCAGCAGCAAATCTTAATCAGATAATTAACTAGCTAGCTAGCTAGCTTTATTTACTACTACTATATTATATATAGTTATTAATTTTATTATATAAAGAATTTATGGACAAATTGAAGATATGGACCACTTGTCAACTTTTTTGTGGGGGATGATTATTAAGATAAGTGGGGGTAAGCTTCCCATTGGAGTTTTGTTTTGGAAAGTATACTGTCTCTTGCATTTCAAGCAAATTAGAGCCTTGATTTAACCACTTCAATCTCCTCTTCTCTCTCTCTCTCTCTCTCTCTCTATCTATTATTTAAAAGATTAAGATGTTTTTGATGTTGAGAGCTAGGCTTATGTTTCCATATATAGTGTTTCTCTTCAAGCAGTCTAACAAAGCTTATTTGATTCTGTCTACCTCTAAATTATGAAATTTCTTAATTTTCACTCTCTCCTATTCTCTGCAAATCTGTGTTTACCTAATCCAACTTCCGGTTCCTTTTGTAAGGGAAAAAAGCAAGTGAAAAGATTTTTGCTTGATATGGAAAGTGGATTTTAAAGGAGAAAATTGATGGAAATTGATCATCAATATATAATGGTTAGGTTTCACATATAATTACCACATTTTCTTATATATATAGTGAGATAAATACTTAGATGATTTTCATAAAACCCATGAAAGTTAAGGTTTAATCATATCTTAAAGTGGGAATCAAGTAATATATATATAAGCTCAAATGGAGGCATGCACTAAAGTTTAAGGTCAAATTAAACTATATATACTCTTCTCTCAAAGAATATAGTTGAGATTTGAACTTGCTAGATGCAATTATTAATTCTCTCTGTGTTTCTTGACTTTACTTTCTGTTTTCTTAATATTCATGGAGTGGAAAATGGACCAAGTATTTGGGGTCATACCTAACTTAATCAATAAGAGAGAGAGAGAGGGAAGTGGAGAAGAAATATTTTTGGAATAATCTAACAAGCAAATAATTAAAGTAAGTAATCTGCAGTATTGGGTACTTTTTATCTGCTAAAAAAAGGTGGTGGTGTGTGTTAGTTGCAATGCTGAGACTTTTAAGGACTCTAGGTCGTAGGTGATTTATTTTTCATGTCAATGTGACATTGAGAAGATGTTGAGCTCGATCCATCGAAAGCAACTTTTGATTAAAAAATTAACAAAAAAAAGTTATATTCCAAAGTATATATATATTTTCCTAAATATAAATATAGTATTACATATTGGAATGTTAAGAAATAGTTCCAGTCCATTTCAATGGCAAACACAAAAATGTACTTTAAAGGGTATCTTTGAGATATAAAGATTATATTATACTACATGCAGAAAAAGTATGGCATATAGTAGTATGATAATAGTAGTATTAATTTAAGTCTTTTTTTAAGTAAAAAAGAGTTGATCATTACCCTTCAAAGGTTGCATTTGCATATTTGGTTTTTGAGGTTAGAATTGTTCCATGAAGCAAATCAACAGGGCTTTAAGTCTACATCAAATGTCTTCTTGTTTTTTAAAAGCAGATTCTCATTCCTCTGTATCTGATTTAAAGGTATCAAATTATATAAAAAGTTATATTATAACATAAATTAGTGTAATTTTTCTAATTCTGATGAATGTTTTGGATCATGAGATTTTGGTTTGCTGTCTTGCTGATAAACAAAATTAGCCTTTAAATCAGAATTGGGCCGATCTCAGTTTTGTTTATCTGAAACTCTGAGTCTCAGGTTGCCCTAAATGGCTAAAATATGTCAAATGGTATGCTTTAGTTTCATTATTTCATCATTTTCTTTGGGGAGTTTTATCAAACACTGCAAACTGCTAATAGCCCGTCTTCAGAGGCCAAAATGAGGATCTTTCATGGTGTTATGTCTGCCTGTGCCGTGGGGGATTGTGTCTAGCTCCTTAAACTTGTCCTTAAGTAAAGATATTTAAAGTTCAAATAGAGCCAAAACTCACATGAAATTCATGATGTTTACATGGTTTACCTGCTAAAATTAAGGTAATAGTAGTAACTGTTACTTTAACTTGCAGGGAAAGACAAAAGGCGGTGTAATTATTATAAGACCTAATGTAGAACCCAAGGCAGATCCTCTCATATTCTGATTGTTTGGGCTCAACAAGGAAATTAAAGTCTTGGAAGTATAATGCTATAGCTAGTGATAATACACACATTTCATCTGGTCCTTGATTCCCTGCAACATTTCATGAAAAAAAGAAGAAAAAGATTCAAAGTTATTATGATTCCTAAAATTTGTGCAACATGACAAAGGCAGGACTTTTTGAAGCCAACTTGAGTTGCAATATTGGCAGTTTATTCACACTTGACAATTAGAATCTTGCCCTGCTGTAATACACAGCAATCAAAATGCACACATTTTGGGAGACTAATTTCCAGGCTTCCCAACTCTTGTTCCTATATATTGATCACTTGATCCTATATATATATATATAGCTATGAGTACCTTAATGATAAAGGTGAAAAGAGAAAAAGGAGAAATGGGTATAAACTTTCTTGACATATACTAGTAATCATGGAAGCACAACAGGATCAATCCTCCATATGTCTTTGGCATATTCATGAATAGTTCTGTCACTGCTGAACTTGTAAGAGCCAGCTGTGTTCAAAATCGACATTTTTGTCCATCTCTGTCAAACAAAAGAATCAATTAAAATAAGGACATGATCCATTATGTATGATAATATCTGATATAGTTCAGTTATATGCAGATTATTAATATTGAGCAAGAATTTGGAACTATTGAAGTCAAGGGGATTGGTTAGAAAGGCAATAATTGAAACCAGCTGAAAACTTCAAAAACTTAAATGGGTTTGGCCCCCCCTCTTCCCATTTCCCAATTTTGCCTTTTTTCCCTTTTGTGCAAATCCTGTTTTCTTTTGCATTATTGGCTTTTAACATGTAGGGTATATCTACATATCTATGCATTTAATTTTGGTGCAAGAAAGAATCAGCAAGTTACCTTTTGGTTTCTATATGCCTCATCAACCTTTTCTTGGCACTCAATGTAACTTGGAAAATCTTTTCCAACAAGGAAATAATCAGCCCTGCCATAACCTTCATTTCCTTCCAAGGATCCCATCAATTCTTCATAGTTGTAAGGCCCAAAAACTCCACTTCTTACATATGCCTTCACTTCTTCAAACCTTGGGTCTGGCTCAAACTGTCATAAAAAGATCAAACACTTTACTTTTGTCTCGAATTCGGTTTTCAGTTCTTAATTAGTTACCATACAATGCATTTGCCTTCAAGTATAAGTTACCTTCCCTTCAGCTCTTTCTTTCCTTAGACCGGCGATTTCATGAGCCTCAGCACCAAAGAGGAAGAAGTTTTCTTCTCCAACTTCTTCCCTTATTTCAACATTTGCTCCATCTAATGTTCCAATTAGGATGCAACCATTCATTGCAAACTTCATATTGCTGGTTCCACTTGCCTCCATTCCAGCCGTACTAAACAATTGAAATGAGACATTAATCCAACTTCAATTGCTTAATTGTTGTTACATTAAATCAAACACCTATAGGAAGAAAATTTACCTTATATGCTGAGATAGCTCACTACCGGGAATAAGCATTTCTGCAACACTTACATTGTAATCAGGAACAAACACAACCTGACATGAACAAAATGAACAAGATCAAGCAAAGCGTAAGAGCAAGCTTCACTTATCAGTAGAAAAAACACAAATTTCAGTAAAACTAAAGCCTTACCTTTAGAAGATCTCCTATTTCAGGATCATGGTTAACAGTTGATCCAACATCTGTGATGAACTTTACTATCCTTTTAGCTTGAACGTATGTAGCAAATGCTTTTCCTCCAAATATGCATACCCGAGGAACGAATCGTGTTTTTCTTTCCTCATGGCTCATTTCTTTCATTTTCTTATACCGGTAAACTATTCCCATTATGTTCAATAATTGCCTCTTGTATTCATGAATGCGCTTCACCTGCAATTACAATCCATTAGGTCTAGTATTGATCGATAGCTTGAGATCGAAGATAACGAAATGGAAGCCGAAAAATGAAGAGAATTTAGGAACTAGGAAGAACTGACCTGCACATCAAACATTGCATCAGGGTTGACAATGTAGCCAGTTTTTTCTCTAAGGAAAGAGGCAACCTTAACTTTGTTTCTTCTTTTTGCTTCCCTCCATTCGGATTGAAGATCCTCATTATCAGCAAACTGTGGACAATTCTCATAATAAGTCTTATTTTAATGAAAACAGAACTTCAAGTATGAAATTGCAGTGTATATATATACCTTACGAAGTATAT
The DNA here is from genome assembly GCA_001974805.1 of Corchorus capsularis. NCBI lineage: Eukaryota > Viridiplantae > Streptophyta > Magnoliopsida > Malvales > Malvaceae > Corchorus > Corchorus capsularis. The sequence goes on from AWWV01008079.1 coordinate 125,618, forward strand.
CCAATTTCTCTGTATTTACAACCCAATCTTCGGATCCTGTCCACTTAGTTATAATTTTGCTCAAATCTGGATTGCAGAAACGAATCCATCTTCTTGGTGTAACCCCATTTGTTTTGTTTTGGAATTTCTCTGGCCACAACTGCCAAAAAGCAACATATATACATAAGTTTGTCAAACTAATTAATTGAATGGGAAATGAACTCCCTTTGGAAGGTTACCTTATAAAATTCATTGAAAACTTCATTTTTCACTATTTCACTATGGATTGCAGCAACACCATTCACTGCAGAGCCACCAGCAACGCATAAATTAGCCATTCGAACTGTCTGGGGAAGTTTTGGATCCATAAATGTCACCTTTGTACTCTTCTTCCCATCAATTTCTTCTTCCTCAAGTTGTTCTTCTTCTTCCTCATCAGTAGGTTCAGTTTCTTCATCAGCATCAATGTCATCTTCTTCTTTTTCAGTTGAATCAACAACAGAAGTTTCTTCTGATTTAACAAACAATTCAGCTACTGACTCAGGCAATTCAATGTTGTCAAGAATTCTCATTTCTTTCAGCTTTTGTTCTAACAGATCAAGATCCTCTGCCCCATACTCATCAATAATTGTTTGAATCAGCTGATACATAGAGTAATTAGAGGTGTTAGATTCAAGTGATGTTAATTTCTTGACCAAAAAGTCACCATATTGCCTTATTGCTTAAGTTACCTCTTCATCTATCATTCTAATGATCTCAACATGTCTAGGAAGCAATTTCTGCATCAGCTCAAGACTCCATTTCTCCAATGCCTCAGGTAAAACAGTATGATTTGTATATGCAACAGTTCTGATGGAAAAATCACAGTCAATATAAATAAGTTCTACTATAACCCGAAAACAGAAACCTAAAACTTTCAAATGATCTTTCAGAAACACCAGAGCAGCAATTTCAAAGCAATTTTAGTATTGAAGTTCATGAAAATAAGTACCTTCTGGTGATATTCCATGCTTGTTCCCAGCTCAAACCCTTAACATCCATCAATATCCTAATCAACTCAGGAATGCAGAGTGTTGGATGAGTATCATTCATCTGAACTGCAACTTTGTCAGGAAAATTTTCCCAATTCAAAGACTCTCCTGATCTCCTTTCGAATCGCGCAATAATATCTTGAAGAGAAGCTGAGCATAATGTATATTGTTGCTTCAGTCTAAGAGTCTTCCCTTCAAGTGATTCATCACCAGGGTACAATATGTAGCAAATCTGGTCATAAACAAAACATTATAACATCATGTCAAATGCAAAGCACTTAAATGCAATACAATTGTCCTGTTTCTGCCACAAGCAAGAAACTAAAGTCCAAATAATTATGAATTCAAACCTTTTCAGCATTCTTCGTTGCTGCATATGCTCTGGCATGATCCCCAGCATTGTAAGCTTGTAAATCAAATTCTTTTGGTGAAACTTTAGTAGACCATAACCGGAGATTAATTGTGGTTTTAGTTTTGTATCCGGGTATCGGGACATCATAAGCAACAGCTACAATATCTTCTCCTCCAACCCATTGTTTATTTCCATTTGAGTCTGAAACAACTTCACCATAGAATTTCACAGGGTAGGACACATCATTTCTCACAATTTCCCATGGATTTCCCATCTGCAATGATATAAGCAAGAAAAAAAAAATCATTGAAATCAATTCAGCCCTTAGAAAACAAGCAAAAGGTCCTAATGAGACAGACCTCAAGCCAATTTTCTGCAACTTCCTCTTGACCATCTTTAGTAATATGCTGTTTGAACAGTCCATATTTGTACCTAAGTCCATATCCCCAAGCAGGGTAATTTAGGGTTGCAAGGGAATCCAAAAAGCAGGAAGCAAGACGGCCTAATCCCCCATTTCCCAATGCAGCATCTGGTTCCTAGTTAGTAATAAGAACTTGGAAACTTCAGAAAACAAAAATGTGCATACCTTTTGAAATTTGTGGTACTTATCAAAGCATAAATGTATCTATGGCTTAATCGAAATTCGAAGTCAGAAAAAAAAAAATACTATGTTTCAGATACAGAACCAAAGAGAAGAATCAAACCTCCCTAGCAACATCCTCCAAATTGTGGCCTAATTTCTTCAAAGCTTCTGCATAAGCTCCTGTGAGTTCTAAATTACCTATTGCATTTAACAAAGCTCTACCCTGCAACAATGGTGAGATAAGTAACAAGTTTCACAATCTTATACAATACTAATTTATTAATTAGAAGGACGAACTAGAAATTCACTAATGTACAAACCTGTAGAAACTCCATAGAAAGATAATAGGCCTGCTTGACATTAATTTTGTCATAGTATTCATAAGTAGCATTCCAATTTATAATAAGGGAATCTCTAACACTTTCAGCTGTTGCATAGAATGCTTTAGGGAGCTCAAAATGGTCCGGTGAGAAAGACGGTGTGAATTCAGCATGGTATTTAATACTTGATGCTATTGATGCAGAATCTGGAACAAAAGTATCTAAAGATGCTGCAAATCAAAATCAAAGCAACTTAAACTATGAAGATCAAATCAGGAAAAAAAATGCCATACTATTAGCTTAGATTCAATTCCATAAACAGAGAAAACAAAAAGTGGGGTTCAAACTTTTCAGACAACAAATTGTTGAAACACTATGACAAGACATAAGTAAACTAACTAACCTTGTTCAGTGAGTTGAGATTCTTTGAGTTCCTGCTGTCTTTGGTCACTAGCAACACTTTTAACAAAGAAATTTCTCTTTGAGAAAGTAAAACGTGGGTTTTTGAGGAAGAAAAGCTTGGAATTCCTTGCTTTATAGTTAAAATCAATGAAGGTAGAGTGAGAACAAGTTGCAGAGAAAGGCAGAGACGCCATTGTTGTTGCTCAATTCTCTCTACCCTTGAGAGAGAAGAAGAAGAAGAAGAAGAAAATATAAAATGAGTGAAAGAGAGAGTGTTGCTTTTCGTCGTCTTATCTTGGAAATGGGTTTTGGCGCTTCTAGTTCTCTTCTTCTTCCTATACTGTTCCATCCATATTCTCATGTTGTAAACGAGGGAAATATTCATAATTATGAAATTTTCTCTTGAACCCTTTGTTAATTCTATGCTATAATTAATAAATTAAGTAAATTAAGAAGTTTTAGAGAGTTAGATTTTTCTGACAGAAACAAAGATTTTGAGCATGCTGAACCGTTGGTTGGAAGGAAAGGGAGACCGTACAAAGGCAGGCAGGAGATTTTCGTCACATGGATTGCTTGTTGGGAGTTTGGAGATTTGTTGATTGTTGTTGTTCAAAGGCAAAAGAGGGGACCATTTTTACATTGTCAAAATGGAAATCAAGTTGTTTGCCTTGTCCTAATCCTAGATATTTTTGCAGGAAAAAAGGGTAATGCTTCTAAAGTGAGAAGGCTTTCAAACATCTCATTTGCAAGTTTTTCTTTTTCTTTTTTCCTCTCTCCACTTCAAAAGATTTCAAGTTAAGAAAATGTGAAAAAAATTATAGGAATTGTCATCAGTCACGTTTTTTGGTCTTTAAATGTTGTTTTTTAATTTCAATTATCAAGAACTCAAGATTCAAACCCTGACAATCTCGACTAAAAAAAAGTAGAAATCACTCTAATATTCCTTTCTTCGTTAATTTCTTCATGCTAAAACATAAATCTTGACTCTTTTTTCATTTAATTTTTTTTTGCCCAATTTGATTTTTGAAGTTGCACTAATCAACAATGATGATATGTTACTACCCTTTCAAGATGTGAATAGCCACTTGTTTACATGTGAGTTTGACTTTGAGAAACTTTAAGTGAGATTCAAAGATTTCAATCAAGCTATGTATAATTGTATAATACTATATACCATCATTGTTTCAGAACAAATCTTGTTATCCAATTATGACATTTGGATCTTGCTACATTCAAGCAAGCATTAAAATTATATTCTTCATATGAGATATACTAATACTATTATTTTCCTTAATACTCAAATAGCTCAATTTCAATCATATGCAAAAAGCATTCCTTTCTTTTTTTAATAAAAGTTTAGGAGCAGGTAGTTCATCTCCAAGTCCAACATAAGCCTCTAACCCCCTTTTTTATTTATGAATCCATTAGATTTTTACCAGCTGAGGGTTTGTAGAGATTCAAACCCGATGCCTTCCATCACAAATTCAAACATTTACCACTTTGGCCAATCCTAGAAACATTTCTCATTATATTTTGACTCGCCCACCCTCCTTCTAATTTTAAATCAAAAAATAAATCATTGAAAAACCCACTAATTGTATATGATTCTATTTTTCACTTTAATAAGATTTTTTTTCTTCTTATAAATAAATAAATAAATGGATATAAAAGTCTTAAAGCAACAATTGGATCTGATTAAAATAATTAACAATAGAGGCCCAAAATAAAACCCAATCCCCTACTTCTTGGGCTTGGTATGTAAGCCGAAGAAAAAATCTTTGTTTTCTTGGGCCGGACCGAAGAAGAAATCTAAAATTAGAAACAAAATAAAATTTAATAAGAAAACAGGAAAATAAATGCAACGGAAATTCAAATTCCAACGGTCTAAAACGCTTGCAGTTTTGGAGGTAATTTACTCAAACGGTCTCTCCTTTTCCGGGGCGCCTCCCATCTGTTCGATCAAACAGAAGAAAGAAAAAGATAGAAAACACAAAATACATTAAAAAGAAAACTCTCCTCTCTTTTACTCTTCCCCATTTCCAATCACATTTCTTCACACAAACCCAATTTTCCGTTTTCCTTCTTGGGTTTGTGTCATCAAAATTTTTCATTTTTACTTCAATTTCTGTTCAATCTCAAGTTTTTCTCAGGTACCCTTTTGTTAATTTTGCTTTAATCTGACTTTTTTGCTTTAATCTGTCTTTTTTCCCTTTTAAACAATTTTATATCAGACAAGATGTTTGGGTTTATGAGACCAAAGCCGCCGCAGAAGGCGGATTCAGACACTGAGGAAACCCCAAACACAATCACACCTGAAAGAAGAACATCTTCAGAACCGGTTCTGTTAACCCCAGAAATCAATGAAGAAGATAACCATGGAAGAAGAAAGCAAGCTTCTGCTTCCACTAGGCCGTCGCCGGCAAGAGGTAGAGACAGATACAAGAATGATTTCAAAGACTCGGGAGGATTACAGAACCAGACAATGGAAGAACTGGAAAACTATGCTGTCTATAAGGCTGAAGAGACAACAAGTACTGTCAATAATTGTCTGAGAATTGCTGAAGATATCAGACAGGATGCTACAAAAACACTTGACACTTTGCATAAGCAAGGAGAGCAAATTGAAAGGACCCATAATATGGCTGTTGAAATAGATAAGGATTTGAGTAAGGTAATTTCAATTTCCTGTTTTTTTTTTTGGCTTCAAATTTTGTTATTCTTGAAGTCCTTTTAACTGAATTTTGTAAAATTTCAGGGTGAGAAGCTCTTGAATAGTCTAGGTGGTATGTTTTCTAAGCCCTGGAAGCCAAAGAAGACTCATGCCATTCAGGGGCCAGTAATCACCTCAGGTTTGCTTCTAATTCAATTTAATCAAACACTTTCCCTTTAGTGTGAATTGAAAAAATTGAAATGTTGGAAAGGTAATTGTATATTAGAAATTTTATAGTACTAATCCTCTGATATCCGGTAACTACATTGGGTCCTGAAGTCGAACCCCATATGGGGAATCTCTCCGGGAACTTGTTTTGTCATTCATAAGACTCAAACTCAAACTCAAACTCGAGACCTTTCTTAAGGGGATCAGAATGATTGATTATCTACTGCATTGGTTTGGCAGATAAGACATCGAAGAAAGACGAAAAAAACAAAGAGCAGAGGGAAAAATTGGGTCTGTCTCCTGCACCGAAAGGGGCTGGAAGTAAGACACCTCAATCGGAGCCAACAAACGCCATACAGAAAGTTGAGGTTAGTGGTCTAATCTAATGATTCATGAGATGGTTTACACAAATTTTGAGTGAAATTTGTGCAATGGGGTTTGAGATTAAAATTGGGTAATTTTTTTCAACAGCTTGAGAAGGCAAAGCAAGATGATGCACTTGACGATCTAAGTGGTATCTTGGGTGATTTGAAGGGCATGGCTTGTGAAATGGGATCTGAACTTGACAGGTTTCCTTCTTTCTTTAACTTTAACCAAAGAAATCTATGATTCTTGTTAAATATCTTCTGTCTCATATTATTGTTCAATGATTCTTGAAATGCAGACAAAATAAAGCTCTTGATCATCTTGACAAAGATATTGATGAACTCAACAATCGTGTGAAAGGTGCCAATCAACGTGCTCGACATTTGCTTGCCAAGTGAATGGTTACAGAAATCTCCACATCTTCTTCACTTTCCTTATTTAGGAGTTTTTACTCCATTGGAGTGGAATACGACAACATTCTTTTATTATTTGTATTGTATTGCAACAATAACTCAAGTATATGAAGCATACTGTCAAATACATATATACAAGGCCATTTTGAATTCCCGTTTCCAAATTTACTTCCAAAAAAAGAAACAGTTACGGCAGTTTGTTCCTAGATACCAATCATACATCCCATACTACCTGCTCTGAAAGCGGCTAATCTTGTGGATTCGAAAGCTTAAGTAATTTTTAAAAAATGGCAATTGCAAGAACAAAAGATATTGCGACCAAGTGAAATGTGTAACATAATGCTTAACTCACATGATGTAAAATTACAATGAATACAAGTGTGTTACAGAAAGAACTCAAATTTGTGCCTGATATAAAATTCAGTATACACAAAATTTGTTCTTATTTTGACACAATTACTAATACATGTTACCGTAAACTGAACTGAATGCATGGAATGGCTTTACTTCAGAATCAGAGCCATATAAGAGAAAATTTGTATATTTACAAAGGTTTAAAGATGTAAACTTGCATAAAGGTTTGCACCATGTATCCCAGCTTCTTATCCTTGTCAAAATAGCATCTGAAAATAGGTTTGATATTTTGAGCACACAAGGCATCTCTAGCAACAGAAGGATGTTCAATAAAATCTCTTCATGTCTCCTCAGTTTTCACGGGAGTCCAGCCACTTCCTGAGGCAGCTCGTTTCCTAGCACGTGAAACAAAACCCAGAACATAGCCCACGAAACCCCCAAGCACCAAGATACTACCACTCCAGACATAATGTGAAAATGAGTACTCCCTCTCCTCATCCTGAAGAACAGCACCAACTCTACCATTTTCATGATCACCACCATTAAGAACTTGCCCAGAAGCTAAAATCTCAACCATGTCATGCACCTCCCCATCATGGTTTCCCACAAAAGAAAGTATAAGTTTCTCTTTTGTAGCAACTAATCTAGTATACCCAAACTCACCTGTCCGGTACAAAGACCTCTTGGGTTGTGGGTAGACTGGGTCATCTGGATGGTCTGGTCTAGGTTCCCAAGTTGGTTGCCAGTCTTGTCCAGCCATCCCAATCACAACATGGACCGGCAGTGCCTCCCAGCTCTCCCCCTCAATCCCCATGCTTCCACATGTGAAGTTATTGAGTGGGCAATACCTCTCATATCGGTGGACATGGCCCCATAATGCAAGGCTCACCTTGTTTTTCACAAACAAAGGTTCCAGGTGCTCAAGCATCCGCTGCCTCAATGGGGCATCTCTACTTTCATAGCTTGTAGTGTACATTGGTCTGTGCCCTTGGACTACGACAAAAGGGGTCTTAGCCCGATCAACTGACTCTAGATCATGTTTGAGAAAATTATATTGGCCGCTTCCAGGAAGGAAATTTGTTTCAGTTGACATGTAGACAAAATGAACTGGCCCCATATCAAATGAGTAGTAAAGGTTTCTGGTAGCTGGAGCATGAGTCCCAGTTGGTTCTGAAGAGTTCCCAGGCATATTAAATCTATGGCTGTAGGGCACCCCACATTCACCACCCCCATCAGTGCGAAAAATTGTCTCTGCCCAGTCAGGTTTCCAAGGTTGTGTAGGCCAATTATATTCATGATTACCAATACAGACATGATAGGGCACCTTGGAGGCAACAGGGTCAATTAGGTTGAAAAATTCATCCCACAGCCATGAGTAACCTCTTGCATAGCTGATATCCCCAATATGGGAAATAAAGGCAGGCTTGTTCCCAATAGCTTCAAGGTCACGTGAGATCCACTTCATGGTTGATATGCTTTCATCCTGTGTACGACTAAAGGTAATGTATGGTGTAGCAGTCCCCATGTCTCCATATAAGAAAGCTATTGTTTCATTCGAACTTGTGTCCCATGACACGAAACTACGTGTTGTGCTCCAACCTTTAGAGTCACTTCCAACCTACCACAAATAACATAGTAGTGCTTTCTAAGAAGGTGCAAAACAGAGTAATGCAAGTTATTGCATCTAAAGTAACTGCTCAAGTTGAACTCAAAGGTAAACCATGTGTTTAAGGAAAAAGTGGTATAGCGCTTTTACTCAGTCCTACAAGTAACAAAAATATGACACTATAGACATTTTCAACAAGGTAAATCACAATCTAAGCCACTAAAAGAGCAAAGAAACTAAAAGAAAGCAACTTTACCTAAAGCTACATAACAATGAATTTCATCAATACAAGGAACTCAACAAAGTATCTTCCCATAAGCTTCAAATAATACATTTAACTACTGAAAATTAGGCCATTTTTTGTTAGAACTCAAGCTAGTAGAATTTCCAAATTTAGCACTAATATGCCTGATTCCTTATCACCAAATGTGAAAAGAACATGATTGATTATAGATACTATAATCAACTGGAAAATATAGTAAGGAAGGAAAATTTAGATTACAACATAATCTTAATTCAAAACAGCATTTATGACACTAATAGTAAGAAATCCCAAAAGAAAATCAGATTTTACCTGGTAATAGTACTTGACCCCAGCCTTTAAACCCGACATAACAGCATCAAATATCCAACCAGGATCCCTCCACCCAATGCTCGCATTAGCTGGGGCATGACACAGGTCTTCCCTCTCATATCTCCCCGCACGTGCCACCGCCACACCGCCTTCCCACTCTCCGTCCTCCTCCCCATACCTCACGTGCCTCTCCTCCCCATCCTCCGCCACGAACATCACCCGCATCTCCCCTTCCCGTCCGGTCCACGCCAAGTGGATCTGCTCCGGCCCATGACCCGACTCGAACCCCACGCTCTCCGATTCCGCCAACAAATGATTTGTACCTGGCAGTGGGTTATGATCCTCGTCATGGACGTCCGGGTTGACCTCGGATTCTAACCAGCGGAAGATCCGGAAGGAGTAATTGGAGCGGAGGTTAGTGAGGGGAAGAGAAATGGAGCCCGACCCAGATTCCCAAGTGGGTGAAGAAGAAAGGAACTTATAACCGATGAAATTATCGTGAGATGAGTCCGGCGGCGAGTAGAGGCCGACCCAGTCGAGTTTCGATGGTGACTCAACGCCTGACCATTGGATATGAACTTGGTCACCGGATTTAGAAAGGGTTGTTGGAGTTACAGTAAGGAGAGGCTTAGATTGGGTTTGGGAAATAAGAGAAAACAAGAAGAAGAGCAAAATCATGGCGGATAATGGAAGAGAATCACTAAGGATTGCAGATTGCTTCGGTGGGTTGAAGAGAAAAAAGTCCGAAGAAGCATGGGCGTTGAAAAAGAAAAGATGGGATGGCCCATTCCGATTATTGCTTACGTGGCATTATTTAAATGTTTTTATTTGATTTACTATAGTTTTGTAGTAGATTTTTTTTTCAGAATTTCATGAATTTAGAAGACTAATATTCATTTATTCAACACTATGTATGTTTTCTTTGCTTGGACGGGTTGTAAACTTCAATTTAATTTATTAAATTGTTTAATGTTTACATATAGATATAATTTTTTTCATCAATTTAATTATCCTACTTCCCCTAAATAATAGTCGAACATTTAGTCTGGTGGTAGAGTGCTGGACTCTTAGTTCCAGTATACTTGGATCATTCTACTCTCACAGAATATGAGTGTTTTTTGTAATTTATTTGTTTGTGTATTTAGTATGTTGGTAGTTATAGATAGTAAAATTAGAGATTTGACAATTCTATTTGATTTATGTACGTTTCAATTTGTAAATAGGGAAGCCAATATACGATAATCGTGTGGTGCGGAACTATTCCTCTCGACATTTGTAATCTCTGATTATTGATTAATGAAAGTGATTATTCTAAAAAAATCCCCTAAATTATAAGAGGATAATGATAGATAATGTTACTATCAATTGCTCCTATCTTAGAACATAATTTCCACAGATAATTTCATATTTATTATGGTTATAATTCTACTTATGAATTTGCATCAAAAGAATACGTGACAAATTTGCAAACTACTAACATCAAATCAAATCTATGTTGACTGCTAATGAATTTTATGTTTGAAAGAATACCAAACTTGTAAAATGTTCATCTTTGCAGTTGCAGAAGAAGATAAAGCACTATAGGAATGGACATTGAATGAAAGTTTCAGATCCTGTTTGCTCCATGTATATTTCAAACTTCCCATTTCCCCATGGATTTCGATTTTGATCTTCTGTCTAAACCCAAAGAACATTTATTACTCATGTTTGGTCGAAATGTAACTAGATAACATGCAGAGATCACTGTTCCTTTCAACCCCCCATTCATCTCTGCAGCAAGCAGAAACCAAAAACCTCGGATATTGTCAGCACCAAACCTGTTTGATACATAGTTACAGTTTTACAGGGTTTCTATAAATTAGTGGGTAAAAGGTAAGAAAAAGTTTATTGGAAAAATAGGCGCCCCATAAATTATATGAAAAGTGTTAAATTAATTCTGAAATTCAATTTTGGTCAATCAAACCCTTGAAAAATTCTTATTTTTGACCAAATAAACCCTTATTTGGATGGAACACTAACATAGCCGTTAAAAGTCCACATAGCATGCTAAAATGCCACGTGCCCAAATTATCATGAAATCGACCCTAAGTTGGCGTGGCATTTCTGGCCACTTGTCATGCTGTCGTGGACTTTTTAACGACTTCGTTGGTGTTCCATCCAAATAAAGATTTATTTGCTCGAAATGACACCCCATCCGTAACAGATGGGTAGCCAGCCTCAAGGAATGGGTAGCTAAAGTACATTGATTAAAACCCAAAAAATAAAGGTTTATTTGACTTAAAATAGAAGTTCAAGAGTTCGATTGACCAAAATTGAAATTTAGAGAGTTGATTGACACTTTTCATATCATTTAAAGACTTATTTTTCCAATAAACCAGAAAGAAAAGCTTGGTAAGAGTTAGTAAACAATAAGGTTTTTTTTTTCTTTTCTTTTTTTTTCCTTTCTGATATACTAACTTTTTCTGCAATTGTTGGAATGGGACATATAAGTTAACTAGATTCACAAGAGAGTTCAAAAATTGTGCGGTATCCTAGTTTTTTGTAACCGTACACACACAAGAATACGTGACTAATTTGATGAGAAATAATGAAATTTGCCCCCCTCCCACTAGCCTATAAACCTTATATTTCTCACATTTTTTAAATTTATTTTTCCTCTCTTAATTAAGAGTAGTCAATTATATCTTTTCATGAGCGTCTTGCTTCGCATTTAAACTCTCTTCTGTCTTCTCCCTCTTCTATCCCCATCTTTGTCCCCTCTCTAAACCCCTCCATTCGACAATCACTTTTAATCTCTACACTCTTTCGTTTTCTCCCAATCTCGCAAGAAACCCAAAGAAGGAAAAAAAGGGAGAAAAAAAACAACAAAAACCCAAACTTCCCCATGTCTTGTTTTCGTCTAATTTTGATCGTTATGATTCTCTTCTTCTTCCTCCTCCTCCGCCCTTCCGCCTCCACTTTGCCACCCATTTATCCAAGAAACCACCGCTTGAACCACCGTCTGCAACACCCGAAGTTTCGTTCTTGTGATTCTTTCTCTCGTCCACAGCAACGTTCCTTGTGTTTTCAGCTCCAAAGAGTCCATAATTTCCGACCTTTCTTGCCGTCATTGCCAGCAACGCCACCGCCGCCGCCGTCTGAACTCAATGAAATTGACCCGAGATATGGTGTGGAGAAGAGACTCGTCCCTTCTGGCCCCAACCCTCTTCACAACTGAACCCATCAATGTCCATAAACCATCTTTTTCTAGTATATTTTTATATATAGCACCTATATATATAGCTATATAATTTCTCTCCAAGATTTTGCTTTCTTTGCAATTCTTGTTCCCTAATTTTCATGCATGGGTTCATAAAACGGCTACCCTTTTCATTATTTCCTTAATGACGGACGAAAAACACATAGCAGCAGTTACCAAGGAAAGAACAGCATGGCAGCGGCGCCGTCGGGGGGCGGTGATCATCATGGTGCTGAATGCTGATAAACTTTAGTAATAGAAGTCATTAGCTAATTTCTTGTTCTGTTTTTTAAATATATATATATATATATATATATATATATATGTCAATCTCAATATGTTTCTTTAGAGACGAGTACTATTTCCATCCTTGTTTTTGGATAGAGAAATTTGCCATTAATTAGAAAGATTGAAAATTTTTGGTGGGGAGGCAGCCAAAAACAAGCAAGGAAATGGTGTACCGTTGCTTTCTCTGTTTTTTGATTGTACTTAGTTTATGGATTGATTTCAAAGGATCGGAAGGGGGGAATTAGTTTTTTTTTGGCCAAAAGGGGGAATTAGTTGAATTCAAGAGAAACCCATGAGTTTCATTAATTGGCTTTGGAGCTGTGAGATATATTGTTAGGTCTTGGAGACCATGCATAGATGACCCTTTTTGGTGGAGCCACATATGTAGCTCTGCAATTAATATGTTGATGTTGTCATATATATAGTATAATGTAATCTATTAGATATGGTTTCATTTTCATTTTTCTTGCTTGATGTTTAAATATTTAATGCACTCTCTCTCTCTCTCTCTTAATTTTCTTTTTCTCTTTAAACAGTTTACACCGCTTTAACTTACAATGGCCCTAAATCGAGCAACACCATTAAAATCCTCTACATAAGACAAATATGTGACTTAGTGGATTATCTAATTTAATTGGTCAATTAATTAGCTAGTTTCTTATATCCAAGTTGGTCAAATAAGAAAAACAATCTATGAATGCATAGCACTACTCTATGTTTAAGAGTTTGGGGCTTCAACTAAGTAGGTTTGAATTAATTTAGTGTTAGGTATGTGTGAGAAAGAAAAAGTCCTTTAGATTTAGATATGAAATTAACTGAAATCAACCAATGCATGCAAGTGGCAAAATTGACAGAAATGGCTAAAAGGGTTTAGCAATTAGCATGCATCTTGTGCTATTTTTTGATAAATGATTTTTTTTTTAAGTATATATCAAACTCTAATAAGTGATAACCAATAATTGGGTTGTTCTACCAGAGATATAGCATTTTTTTTGTTTATAATAGAAGATAGAACATATTAACTAATCAAAATAATGAGACTTTTGAAAGGATTTAGATACTATTTAAGTTTTAAATAAAATTTTCTTCAATTTTTTTTTGAAGTATATATCAAAATCTATACCATAAGTGATAACCATTTGGGTTGTTTTATGAGAGAGATAGAACATATTAACTAATCAAAATCATGACATTAATATTGAAAGGATTTAGATAATTTTAAGTTTAAAAGAAAAAAGAATATAAATTTTTTGTACCGATTTTTTTTTTTTTGAAAAAAGAAATCTAGTATATATATATATCTAGTAACTGGTTAAAAAAACTAATAAGTGCCGAGGTTGGAAAAGAACCAAATCTAAAAGAAGGCGCCACGTGGAATCCGACCGAACTCGCTGCCGAGGTTGAAAAGTATGTAAAGACATGGCCCACAGATCTTCATCTTCAACCAATCAGAAATAAACAAAACTTGAAAAAATAATAAAAAAACAACCGACTAAAGGAGTAGACTTTCCATTTCCGCGTATCCCTGAAACAACCTTAACTAAAAATTAAAAATCCACAGTCTGTCTCCCACTTTCAGCAAATCAATTCAATCCCCTTGAACTCAATTTTCTGTCTTTAATTCTTAACTATGGCTTCCTTCTTAAATCTCCAGTTCCCATAAAAGAAGTTTTGTTTCTTTTTGTCAAGTAAAAAAAAAAATGGCGCGTTTATTGGCTATGTTCTTCACTTTCTCTCTGTTTCTCAGCCTCTCTGTTTCCAAAACTCTCAAACGCGACGGTAAATTTCCTGATTGTTCATAATTAATTTTCTTTTATTCTTTTTTATTCTATTTTTTTTATTTTTTGGTTCTGTTTTTGGCAGCTAAAGCTTTGAATGAAATAAAGGCATCGTTAGGATGGAGAGTGGTGTACGCTTGGGTCGGCGACGATCCATGCGGTGACGGAAATCTGCCGCCGTGGTCCGGCGTCACCTGCTCTCTCCAGGGTGACTATCGAGTCGTCACCGAGCTGTAATTCTAATTTTCCGTCACTATTTCTTCAAATTTAATCATTTATATCTGTTACTATTTAGTTAATCCTTTTGTTGGTTTAATTTGCAGGGAAGTTTATGCAGTTTCAATCGTTGGCCCATTTCCTGTTGCAGTGACAAATTTACTGGATCTTACACGACTGTATGATTAATCTTTTTTCTAATCAAAACCCATAATTTTAATTTCAATCTTGTTTCCATGAATTAATTGATTGAATCCAAAATCATTGAAAATCAATCTCTATTGTTTTCATCTATGATTACAGTGATTTGCATAATAACAAGCTCACCGGACCGATTCCTCCTCAAATCGGACGGCTCAAACGTCTTAAAATACTGTATGTTTCTCATCTTCCTAGCTAGAGTCTAAAATTTTGGGAAAATGGGTATTTTTTGTCAGGTCTTTTAAGCTTTGATTTGATGGCATAATTCATAATTTCTTTTGTTTTTATTCTGTTTTTGGGTTTAGTAATTTGAGATGGAACAAGCTGCAAGATTTTATTCCGCCAGAAATTGGTGAACTAAAGAGTCTAACACATCTGTAAGTAGTGGTGGCTTTATTTAGTAACTTACTAATTACTAAGTATAATCTTAATTAGTGAAATCAAATCACTAAATGGAACTTGTGTTGTAGGTATCTAAGCTTCAACAGTTTCAAAGGGGAAATCCCTAAAGAGCTTGCAAATTTGCCGGAGCTCCAGTATCTTCATCTACATCAAAACCGATTTTCGGGGCGAATTCCAGCTGAGCTAGGCACTTTGCAGAATCTCCGGCACTTGTAAGAACATTGCTAATCTCCTATTCTCCTTAGACTTATGTATTCTAAGTTTTTGGTATCATGGTATCAGTTTAGCTAAGCATAGTAGTCTAATTCTACCATGTATATTTCTAGGGATGTTGGAAACAATCATTTGGTGGGTACTATTAAACAACTCATTCGCGTTGACGGTTGCTTCCCATCACTCCGGAACCTGTAAGTTTTAGTTGATGTATCAAAAACTGAGTTTTGTTGGATTTGTTGAATGAAATCTGCTAATTGTGGTACATTTTGTTTCTACTTTTGGCATGTAGTTATCTGAATAACAATTACTTAACGGGAGGAATTCCGGCCGAGCTAGAAAACTTGTCAAACTTGGAAATCTTGTAAGTACACTATAGTGATTAAACCTTTGGGGACATGGCAAACCCAGTTTCACACTAATTTTCATTAATTGCTGTCTTTGGTTATAGGTACCTGTCATATAACAAACTGTCTGGTGTGATACCGCCTGCAGTTGCTAATTTGCCTCGGTTGACATCTTTGTAAGTTTCTTGTTCGATATTTTTTGATGTTTCTTCTGGATTTGTCTCTGATTTTATATGCCTTGTGTTCTGTATCTGATGTCTTGTGTACACAAATGCAGGTATTTAGATCACAATCAATTTGCAGGAATAATTCCTGATGCCCTTTATAAACATCCCTTCTTGAAAGAAATGTAAGTTTTCTTCAGCCACTCTGTTCCTGCAAACTTGAATCTCTTAAATATTGCAATAATTGACAAGTTATTGAACTTTCTTTATAGGTACATTGAAGGAAATTCATTCAAGGAGGGAATGGACCCGATCGGTATCCACAAAATCCTGGAACTTACCGACTCCGAGTTCCTAGTTTAGTCAAAATAGCAATATAGTAGTATTCTTTATTGTTAGTTTCAATTTTGAGAAATTGTGATTACATTTTGTCATGAGAGCTCTATGTCAAAGAAAATCTTATTTATACACATATGTCATGCAACAGACAATTTAACATTGGCCAAGGCCTAAGACAAGGAATTGCTCTGTCATCACAACAATTGACAGCGAAATGTATACTGTATGTTTAATTAATCAGAAGCTGTTAGTAACAGGGGAGAGTCTGAATTGTTCATAAAATAAAAGAGACAGGCCTAAATCAATGAAGTCGAACCGAAAAGAATAGCCCAGACAATGCAGAGCTAAGACGTATGATTTACACAACTCAAAAATCAACAAATTTAGCATTGGTGACTTACATTTCACTATGCTATCTAAAAACTTATGCTCCGCCCTATCGGCTAAATGTATAATGTCCTGTAAATCAGGCAAATGTTATTATTCCACCTGCATAATCCAATTGCTTGTCTAACTTCTCCAAAATTGAATGTATGTCTTCCAACTGTGGGTGACTTTTCTCCCCAGCTATAAACTCATGAACTACTCCATTGATCTTTACAGAACTGCAACCCGGTGCCTTGTTTACCCCTCTGTTTTTCATCATCTGTTTTATCCTTTTGGCATCATGATGTTTCCCTGAGGCTGCATAGAGATTTGAGAGCAAAACATAAACCCCACTATGATGTTCCAGTTGCATGAGCTTCTGTGCAGCAACCTCAGCCAGTTTGGTTTGTCCATTACTACAGCAGGAACTCAGCAATGCTCTCCAGGCAATGGCTCCATCAGAGGGATTGCTTGAATCTGGAATTCTTTGAATTATTTGATTCGCTTCTTCAAAGAGCCCGCCTCGGCTAAGTAGGTCAATTATACACCCAAAATGTTCACTTTTAGGCTCAATTTTATACACATGACACATTCTATCCAGTATTCTTAAGCCTTCAAACACCATACCAGAATAACTACAAGCACTAAAAACAGCAATGAAAGTGATGTCATCAGGCCGGACTCCATCCTCCTCCATTTGCCTAAACAGTTCAAGTGCACTTTCTCCATCTCCATGCATTGCCATCCCTGAAATCATAACATTCCAGCTTACAACATCTCTTTGCTGCATTTCATCAAACAACTTCTTAGCCATATCTAAATTTCCACATTTTGCATACATATCCACAAGGCAAGTACTCAATCGAAGACTCAATGGGAACTTTTGTTGATCCAGATACTTATGAACCCAAATTCCAGTATCTAAAGCACCTAAATGAGCACAGGCACAAATAATACTCACAAATATACCCTCATCAGGCTCTATCCCACTCATTTGCATTAACCTGAACATATAAAGACCCTCTTTAAAGCAATTATTTTGCACATATCCTGAAATCATAGCACCCCAAATCCCTCTGTCTTTCACAGGAGCCTCATCAAAAAGCAATCTTGCATTGTCAATATCACCCATTTTCCCATACCCAGAAATCATAAGTGTCCATGAAACAAAATCTAGCCTTGGAATCTCATAAAAAATGAACCTTGCTACTTTCACATTATCAAATCCACAGTACATAGCAATCAAAGCATTACCCACAAAAATATCAGAAACAAAACCCAATTTCAGGCAATGACCATAAACCAATTCTCCAAAGTAAATATACTGCAACTTTGTACAAGCTTTCAAAACATAAGGGAAAGTATAATTATCAGGGTTCATCATGCCATTATTCATCATGTCGGTATAAAAACAGATGGTTTTAAAGATTTCACCTTTGAGAAAGAAGGCTTTGATCATGGTGTTGCAGATACAAATTGTGGGGTTTTGAATGTGTTGAAAGAGGTTCCAAGCATAGGTAAGGCTTCCATGAGTTGGGTTTGCGCAGAAAGCTAAGAGTCTGCTTAAAGCAAAGTTGTTGGTGCCAAGACCACATGAAATTGCTTGTCCATGAGCTTGCCTTAATTGTTTCATGGTCTTGCATTTCTCCAATAGGTTCAGGCATCTACTTGACATGAGTTTGATGAAGGAAAAGCAGCTTCCTCTGTTCTGCTAGACAAGGCAATCAACAGCTAGGCTTTCCTCGCCTTTCTTCTGCAGTCCCTGTTTTTCCGAATGTATTTGATTTAAAAAAAAAAACTTACGGCATTCTCGCAACAAGCTCTCGTAGCTCAGTTGGTTAGAGCACCCGTTTAGTAAGCGGGAGGTCTTGAGTTCGACTCTCAACGAGAGCAAATTCATTTTTTTCTTTTGTATTTCCCACTCGGCTTGCTATCGTTATTTTTTTTTTTCACCAAATTATTTTTTTTTTCACCAAATTAACTCTCTTGACTTTCCTTAACTCACTTTTAACCTTTGGTTATTACAATTCAATTCAGTAATTACTAATTAGTTAAAAAACTAGGGTTTATAAAAATACAAAACCCCTAGTTTTTTAGTACTTGATAATTAGAATTTACAAGGAAAAAAGAAGTCTTTGGAGGTCGTTGATTGCATAAACCACGCCTTGGTCTTTCAAAGGTTAAGTACTTCAAGAAATAATTTTTTATCTTTTTAGTTTTATCTCTTCTCTTTTCTACACTTCTATCTTTATAATATATATCTAATCAATTTTTCCTATAATGGTTTTTGTTTAAGTGAAGTAAATAGAGTTGGTTTGGTTGAGTTAAAAATTCAGTACTTTATAAATAATACTAATATATATAATTTAAATCCCTTAGATGGGAATACACTATACATGTATATCAGTAGTAAAAATTAAACTTTTTGACAATAATCATAACAAACTTTAATTTATCCATTCACCAAGATAAAGACGGTTCATTGTTATCACTTCTACTTCAAAACTCTATTATATAGTAACTTATACTAGCATCAAGTTTACAAAAAAATTTCATCTTTCTTCCTAAGTCTTCTCCTTTTGTCATAATTTACAGATTTTGGTAACCATGGGTTTCAAAGCTTTAGTCTGTTCTGTCATACTCCTTTCATGGCTGTCACTCTCATTGTCAGAAAATGTAAATGTCATTATTCAAGGAGCAACTTCCATTGCTACTACAGATGAAAACTTCGTATGTGTTACATTGGATTTTTGGCCTCCTGAAAAATGTAACTATAATCAATGCCCTTGGGGAAAAGCTGGCATCTTCAATCTGGTAACTATATTTTTCCTTCTTTTTTTTTTTGAACAAAATATTTTTAATCCTTCTTGATTATATACATATATTTTTTTTTTCTAATTTTCATTTCATGTTGTTTTTAGGATTTGGATAGCTTTATTCTAGCAAATGCAATAAAGGGTAAGTTTTAAAACTATAAATTGTAGTGAAATTTGCTTGCTACACTCTACTTTTTGTCTAATTTTGGGTAAATTTTCAGCATTCAATCCTTTGAGAATAAGAGTTGGTGGTTCATTACAAGATCAAATAATGTACAAAGTGGGAAATTACCTTAATAACTGTCCCAATCTTGAGAAAGTCGACGACGGTTTATTTGGATTCTCCCAAGGTTGCCTTACCATGGAGAGATGGGATCAACTTCATGACTTGTTTAAACGAACAGGGTAATCTATATTTATGTTTTGTCATTTTTTTTATCTTTCAATTCTAAAAACATTAACTAATGATTTATGTTTTTAATTATGTTTTGGACAGAGCAAAGATTACGTTTGGATTGAATGCTCTTATTGGAAAGAAAGAGTCTATGACTGAAAAGGGACTTTGGGTTGGTGATTGGGATTCACAAAATGCCCGGGATTTGATTAACTATACTGTTTCCAAAGGATACCAAATTGATTCATATGAATTTGGTAATTAACTACTAATAAAATTGACTTTTAATGTATTTTAATTTACATTTTGATTATCAAATTAATGTGAATTTTGTCAGGAAATGAACTCTGTGGATCTGGGGTGGCTGCAAGGATTTCAGCTGAACAATATGGTAAAGATGTTATACAACTCAAGGAACTAGTAAAAGAATTGTACCCAGATCCTAACACACAACCCAAAGTTGTCGGTCCGGGTGGATTTTATGACGAGGAATGGTTTATAACATTCTTACAAGTCACGGGTCAAAATGTTCTTGATGCAGTCTCACATCACATCTACAATCTTGGATCTGGTACTTAACATATTATTATAAATTTAATAAAAAGAAGATTCGAATCTTATTCTTTGAACGCAATATTGGCACTAATCTCAATGTTGCAATTATTGTATGTAGGTGATGACCCAAATCTCATTCACATGATTCAAGATCCATTTTACTTGAGCCAAATTGCTCAGACATTTAGAGATCTTTCCAAGAATATTGACAAGTTTGCACCATGGTCATCCCCATGGGTTTCGGAAGCAGGTGGTGCTTACAATAGTGGTGGCAAAGATGTCTCTCGCACCTTTGCCGATGGCTTTTGGTAGGTCTTTTTTTTGTATACTATTTTTTTTTTAATTAGTTCTATAATTAGTTCAAAAATTGGTAATTTATTGACTTTGGAAAATGTAAATAAAACAGGTATTTAGATCAGCTTGGAATGACATCAATATTCAATCACAAGGTTTATTGCAGACAAGCTTTCGTTGGTGGAAACTATGCTATGCTTAATACCACTACATTTATTCCCAATCCTGATTATTATAGGTCTATAATCTTCATTTTATTTATTATACAACATTTTAATTCTGCTAAGTTTAATTCCATTAACATTTCACTAATTTTTGTTACATTAATCCTTACAGTGCTCTTCTATGGCACCGACTTATGGGAAGTCGTGTACTCCGTGTCAATCAGGATGTTTCGCCTTATTTACGTGTGTATTCTCATTGTGCAAAGCAAAAGGTGAGTTTCCTTTTGTTTTGTAGTCTGATGTGACTCGAATCCGGATTAGTTTAAAAATTGACGATTTTCTTGTTTGTTATTGGCAGCCGGGGATCTCTATACTTTTCATCAATTTGTCAGGGGAAAAATCATTCGATGTCACCCTTACGAATGATGAAAATTTTTATGACGTTAATGGTGAGTTCAAAGGTTTTGAGAAAAGGGAAGAGTACCATTTGACTCCAAAAGATGGGAATATCCAAAGCGATGTCGTATTGTTGAATGGAAATCCATTGGAGCTGAGGAATTTGGAAATTCCGGAAATGAATCCACAGCTTGTGGATGCTTCAACTCCAATCTCTGTGGCAGCACATTCAATTGTCTATGTTACCATAAGAGATTTCCACGCCCCAGCTTGTGCTTAATTTATATGATTTTTAGATTTTTTAGGGTATTTGTTCTTAGTTTTGATGTTTTACAACTTGTTAATTAATGCTTTTATGAGTAGTAATCAAAGTTAATTTGTTATTCTTTTAGCTGGAATTCATTTCTGTTTAATTACTAAACTTTTAAAGGAAGCAACCCTTACAAAGCTATCTGAATTCTGAACAAGAACAGATTCTTCTCAAACCTTTTAGGAAAAGAAAGCTGCTGAAGGAATGTTATAAAAGATCAAAGTAATACAATAAATATTACTATTTAAAACCCAAAGCATGAAGAGAAAGAATACGTTTCTTCTTTGATTCCACCTTTAAGATTCAAATCAGACTTTGCATGCAAAGTATATAACCAAAGATTGCTTCATTGTCTTTGCCTATGATCAACCATAACAATTCTTCTTCTTCTAGGGTTTTGTTATCCTTTAAGTAAAAGCAGAGCCCTTCACCCTTACCCAAGAATTCATTGCTCAGAAAGTCAAAATCTCAAGAAAGTCATCGAAAACAATGGAGAATTTGATTAAGCAGATGAGGTAAATTCTATTTTCCTTCCAACAAAGAAATTTGAATTCATTAAACACAAAAGCATGCAGATTACATATGTTATTCTATCTCTTAGGGAAACATGATAAAGTACAAGTGCATTTTGTCCTTTCATTTCAGACAAAGGAATACAGGCATTAATCTTGTATAGAACTTATTGCATACTGAACTCTGAAAAGAAGAAGAAGAAAGTTAAGAAACTTATATGTTTTGTGTAAGTTTTTGATGTCTATAGGGATCTGCTGCCGTTTGACTGACTGATTGTGCCACAGTGCTAGGGGAAAACTTTCCAGTTCTGGACAAAGAAAAACAGAAGATTCAAGCAGTATTAGAAACCAAAGGATACCACCACAAAAAACTCAATCATTTAAAGGAGGTATAAGTAACTCTAGTACATTCTTCTCAATTTTTCAATCCTATCTTGGAAAGCAACTAATCCGAAAGAACATACAGAGATTATATACTTTTTAATATGCTCCTTATTTCTTTTTAGACTGAACATTAAGAACTTTAAATTTGCATTCCTCTTTGTACCAAAGAGCACAAACCTCCTCCATCCTCATTTTAGAGAGTTGGACATGAAAGTTGAAGCAACAATAGCATACCTTATTTTCGGGTTTTGCAGGGAAGAGAATTCAGAACTGGTTTCAAAAACAATTTTCTGGCCAAATGACGAGCTGGAATAATGATTCAAACTATGAAACAGAGCAAGTAGTTGCAGTTGCAGCAGCTGCATATGCCATTAACTTGATGGATGAGGAATCAAGCATCCACGATCAAACAAAGACCAGTGTGGGTCTTGAACCCTCTTTGAGAAGGGATAAGAGCAGAAAGGAAGATGAGACATTTCCAATATCGAAACCTCGCATTTTATCCAAACAATTTACAGGTAAAGATGCAAATAATGAGAAATAGAATAAAGATACCTAGATATCCTCAATACATTTCTACTTGCTGCTGCTAATTAACAAAAAGATATCAACAGGTGAAGATTCAAGGAAAGGTTCAGAAAGTGTAGAGAGCAAAGTGACAATAACTGATGTACCTGATGAGAAGGCTATTAGACGTGCTCCATCATTTAAGAAGCCCGTTACATTTGCTGATCACATCGGCAGCAGTAGCAGTACAAGACCAATAAGTCCCCCGAAACCTGATTTGCTTTCTAGTCAACCAGAAATTGCAGCAGCAAAACCTGATCTTCCTACCATAAAACCTGAAAGGGCATCAGCTAAACCAGATCTCCCTACCACAAGACCTGTAAGCACAGCACCAAAACCCGATTACTTCCCCAAAAAACCTGGAACTGCAGCAGCAAGGCCTGAACAACCTCCTTCAGTTACTCCCGTGGCTCCAGTGATGGAAGCCAAAAGACAGACTGGAGCAAGGCCAGGGATAGGGCAGTCAGAAGCAGAGGCTTGGGAGAAGGCTGAGATGGCCAAGATCAAAGAAAAGTAATAATTCATTGGCACCCTATCGAGTACTGCTGTATATTACCAAACTTTTAGTGCTAACATTAAGAAGTCCAATTTCATTACAACAAAGAATCAATACTTTATGATTATATCATCCCCTTAACGAATGGATGTATTACAGGTATGTGAAGCTAAATAGCACTATACTTGATTGGGAGGAAAAGAAGAAGAAGAAAGCCAGAAGCAAGCTGGAGAAAGCAGAGGTTGGATTTATTTTTCTTTTATTAAAAAAACAATCAAACTAATAGTTAGAGACTAACAGCATATTTCTTGAAGCAGCAGAGTGAATTGGAGAAAAAGAAAGCACGAGCCTTAACAAAATTTAGGAATGAAATGGAATATATCAAAGAAGTTGCTGATGGGGCAAGAGCGCAGGCACAGTCAAGGCAAAGAGATGATGAGCTTAAAGTAAAGGAAAAGGCAAATAGAATTAGAGAAACAGGAAAAGTTCCAAGGACATGCTTCTGCTGCTGAATATGGCTAAGCTAATCATGTATGGCATCATGAATTTGTGGACTTGTAGTCACATATAAGGAATATCACTATCAAATGCTGTCACTAACTCAAGCATGCAAGTCACTCACTATATTTGAATGATTTTATGTTTCAATGAGAAATTACTTAAAAGGACCTAAATTACTTTTACTAAATAGACCAACTGCTGCAGGAAAGATGTACCTCTTCACACAAAACTGTATTATTCACATAGATGATAGATGGCATAAATCTTATATCAAAATGCTGAAAATTGTGAAAATAAACATAAAGGAAAAAAAACAGAGATGAAATAACCACCACAATTAACTGCACAATATATTCCTTTGGGAACTCAAGCTTGTACAATAGGTGAGCAGCCACTTCAATGGCATCTAATTGAAAGACAACCACAACCTCAAAAACAAGCTTTACAGACTTTTTGAAGTCACACTCCATGAAAGCAATACATTAATCAGAAAGCTTCTGGTTACAAGAAAATTCCCATTACTAGCAACCGAGTTACCAAACTTCATATGAAAGCAGTGGGGTGAGCATTGTAGGAAGGATGATGCTGGATCCACCATTAACTGAATTCATCGGGAGATTGAAGTCATTTCTAAAACCATAAATCATACGCCCATCTCAAGATGTTATTTCTCTTACCAGCCTTTCCAACATAGGGTATGCAAAGTACAGTACCAAGAAAGATGGTATGGCGAAAACAACTGTCACCAGTAAGTAGAGTAACAATATAACGGCACTTCCTGGTATTATGAAAAAGACAATCAGAAGGAATATGATAACCAATGGGAACTTGGATGTAAAGTGAATGAAGAAATCCAATGACTTGTGAAGCGAGAAATGATGTCTCTCCACATTGTTTCTTCCACCATTATCTTGGTACCTATGTTGTTCGGCACGATGAGCATATGAGCCTCTTCTAACAGCACCATTGGTAGCTTGATTACCAACCGATAGATTACTTCTCGGAGAACCAACAGGCTCATTGTACCCAGGCAAAGTTCTCCTAGGGACGCCATACCTATCGCCATTTAAGCTCTCGATCATCCATAAAAGGAAGAAATTCTTCCGAGGGAACTTGAGATTTCCCTTATAAACCAGCCGGAGCGACAGCAAGTGACACCAGGGGCAAGAAATGAATAAAGGGATCTTAATTTTCTGAGTGGGGAGGCTCAAAATAGCAGATTGAAGCCCTAGGATACAATTTTGGCAAAGGGTATGACCACACCATAAGACATAAGGCACATTCTCAACAATGTTGAAAGATTCCCAACAAATGGGACATTCCAACCCTTCCTCTCCACTACCATTGGAACAGACCTCATCATCTGAACACTCAGAACAAGCTCGACTCGCCTCTCTTGAACCCTTTAACCCAATGCTTGCAATGGCATTAGAAGCAAAACTCCACATATTGACAGAATAATTAACAAAATCAATAGTGGCAACAATAAATAACGACTATAACTAACTCTTAACTACTTAGACCGGTGAATCAGGGGACACCTTCCAATCACCAAAAACTGTATTAAACCTGGAAAATAAAAACAACCCAATAGAAGAATCATTCTAATGCATTTCAATTCATGATAATGACATGCAGAAATCTGGAAATTTGTAAGAAGATAAATAAGAGAGAGATTGGAACATTTGAGAGATGGAAAGCAGAGGAGGAAAGAAAAAAGGATTAAATTATACAAACTGGAATCACAAATTGTTATAAGATTCTAAAGGGTGGGAAAAGGAAGAAAATTTACCTTGAAAAGTTGGTTGAATTTGAAGGAAAACGAAAGGTGGAGCTTTGGGAAGCAGAGAAGAGATCCAAAGAGAAGGAAGAGAAACAATTTTGGAATTTTTTTTTTTTAGTTTCTCTCTCTTATTTCTCTTTCCTCTCTTGTCTCTCTCTCTCTCTCTCCCTTGCCCAACGGCTTCGGGAAATTTAACTCAGATTGGTTAATATATAACCTAGACTTGGAGTTAAACAGTAACAGCCTGGACCACGAATGAAACGCCGTCGTTTAGATATCCTCAAGGCCCAAGCAAATCATCGTTAGTTAGCATTCTCATGGGCCATGGCTAGGGTCCTTTGCAAATTATAAGCCCTTTTAAGTTTGTATACGTGGGGCTAAATTATAAGCCCTTTTAAGCATTTAAAGGCATCAAATTTGTTCATTTCTCATCGTCCTGGCAATTCGTGTTTCGTGTCGTGTTTATATAGGGTATAAACACATATTAGGTCTGACACGAACACGACACGATTAATAATCGTGTCACGAAATCCAAACACGAACACGAGACCTGTTTATAAACGTGTACACGGGACACGACACGACATGACACGATTAAGCCGTGTAATAGGTCTTGACACGAAACGACACGTTTGACACGATATAATTTTTCAAATATTTCAATTAACTAAACTATATATATAATTAAAGATAATTTAATATATTTTTTTATAATAATTATTTGGGTATATTAGAAATTCAAAATATAAGTTATTTAAGGGTTTTAATTAGGAGTGTGTCTAACGTGTCGTGTAACAGGTCTTTCGTGTCATCGTGTTAACACGTTAATTAAAGCGTGTCACTCGTGTCTTAAACGTGTTAATCGTGTCTTGACACGATTACGACACGAAACACGATAATCTTAATCGTGTCTGACACGATTCAGACACGAGACACGATAAGCCAAACACGAACACGGCTAAACGTATCTCGTGTCGACCCGTGTCGTGTCGTGTCAGAACACGAATTGCCAGGTCTATGGTCATGGCATCTATGTATGTATTAAATTGTATATGCATGACCTTGTGTACGCAGTTGTCTCTGTTGAGAGATTCATCCATCATAACCAGGTGTACGACTGGGGTCAGATCCGGATTACTCAGGGTCAAGCCCTATCGATGGGATACCAAAAAAAATTGTATGTGCATGTATTAAATTGCTAAGGGGTAAGGCTTTAAGCTTCGTTATGATTTATGAAGATATGAGTTCAAATCAAGATAGATTGAGAGATGATTTCATATTATGTATCTTAATTTTTATTCTTTTATGTGGATTAATTAGGGAGGGACAAGATCCTTTGAACTCGCTTCTCCTTGTCAATTTCGAAAAGACTAGCCCAAATTTTTTAAAATTCTCGAGACAGAAATCAAACCTAATTAAGGACATGCACCTCAAATCTTTACATGAGCTCAAGAACAAATTGTCAAGTGATATGAGAGAGATTTTGGGCACTAAATAATTCTCATGATAATTGATAATGGCTATACGATCGAAAATTTCTTGCTAAGATTAGGCAGGCATTTAGAGTAGGGATATGCTATGCTCAAGTTCATACAAAAGAATTTGGTTTCCTTTTTTGCGTGTGGGTATATATTCAATCCAGTTGGTTCATCGTATATATCCTATTCCTACCCCTCTCTTTATAGGAAAAAAAAAAGATTGTTTCTATCACATTGTCTCCCCCTCCTAAGGTAAAAAATCAAAATATTTTGAGAGAAAATCTCTTCAAACATGGAAATACAGGAGAATACATGCACACATATAGCCTGCATGAGTAACATGACAGTACTAAAAATGGTAAGGTGTTGATAATTAAGCACCTTCTTATAGTATAACTCTATGTATATATATATGGGAACTCAAAACGTGATCTTCAAGGTTCTCTATCTATATAAATTCAAGTGGAAAACCCATTTTATGCCAGGTTGAGATCATTACAAAAAGTTTGGTTGAAGGTTACAAATTGTGCAGATTAAAGCTCAAGAAAATTAGATGGCAGGCCCTTCTTTCTCCAAGTTTCTGCTGTGGCTGGTTGGTGGTCATACAGTCATGCAATTGTTCGGACGGAAGGATTTCTGCATCAAATTCTAGCTAGGGTTGGTGGTCATGGCATTTTAATATTTTACAGCAACTACAGTATATCAAATATGAATCTTGTTATTGAATTTGAATAAAGTATTTATTATTATTATGGAATAAATTAATTTGTGTCTTATCTGTATTTTCTTGCCTATATATGATTTCTCTTTTACTTGCCTCCTAATCCTTAATCAGGAATATTTAATCGGGATCGTTTCACAAGTTTTATTTATTTATTAAGCCATATAAGAAGAGATTTTTTTACCCAAGCACAAGCATAATCCCGAAATTGGCCCTGGATTGACATGGTCTTATCTATTTTGAGCTTCCAAGTTCCAGAATTCAACCAGTAGTGCAGCTGCAGGGCCAAGATTAATGCAAGACATGTTGATGAAAAGATATTGCAATTATATTGAACATGAATTAATGGATTTGGAGTAAGGTTAATCTACTTAATCAAGATGATTATTATTGCAGCTGACAACAGAATTCGCAGATTTTGATCAAACACTTGTACAAGATTAATTTGCCTAGCTAGAATTAATTAACATAGAGCAAACCAGAAATTGAGAAAATTTAATTAAAACAACACATTGAAACGAAAACCAATCATTAAACTACAGGGTTAATTACTAGTGTTTCTTCAAGAAATCTGAAGCCATCTTCAAGTAATCCCATGGCCACCACCACCACTACCAGTCATGGCCATGACCACCACCTTGGAAATTTAGAAAAAATGATCTCACAAATTAAAGCCCTCAAAAGAAAGATTACCACTTGGAGCATCATCAAGATTCCTAGACCTTGCAATAACATGGCTGATGATCAATTAGCAAAGAGGGTGTCCATAGAAATTTGAACCTGTTGATTGTCAATAGATGATTCAATTTAATTAGGCAATATGTATGTAGCTTTTCAATTTTCAGCGTAATCAAATTAATTAGTTTCTACATGGATCAGATAAAATCCATTTCATTTGTAGAGGGGAAAAAATCCAAATGCAAAATCCAAGACACTCAATCAAATTACTATATATATATATATATATATATATATATATATCATCATTATCACGATCAAAAGAAACAAAATCCAAATTTATTGAATGATTTATGAATTTCAACCCAAATGTTAAATGACAAAATTTTACATTAAGCTGAGGCAGGAAAAAAAGAAAAGAAAAAAGAAATGATCATAAAGTGACAACTTAAATAAATTGGTAGATATTTAATGGTCTCCAAGAAGAATGATTTATAAGAACAAATCACAATCCGCGTAGGAGAAGCTAAGCAACTTCTCCTTTACGTACACATTCCTTTCCATTAGTTCCATCCCAAACTCCTCCAAAACATCAGCATTATCAAATATCTTTCCTACGAACCAAACATCGGCTTTTACACATTGATTACGCCAAATTGAACCAAAATCCGGTATATGGAAACGAACATTCACTTCAAGTTCATTTTCATAAAATTTCGAGATGCTTAAAGATTTGAGAGAACGATTAAAATAGTTTAATATAGCATGCTCCAGGGAAAGCTTATCGTCCCTACGGAAATAATAATTAAAGATAAGCCCCTAACGAAACCGGAAAATTAATTAGTATTTCAAAAATTGAATCAAACTTATAATAGTAGTAGTACATCCAAGATTTGGAAATCCATAAACCTACCTCGAGAAGGTGTAGACACCGTAGATTAGGTAATTTTTTGAAGAATGTGCATCCGTGCATGTGTGCTTAATTTCCATATTGTTCTATGAATCACTTCCAAATGCGTGATCATATTGTAAAATGTTGGAAGACAATCCACAATAATATTTTGTGTAGATCATAGATGGGAGCAAATGAAGATTTTTTTTTTTATTAGAGGAGGAACTATATAATTTATAAGAATATAACTAAAATAACATGGCATACCTGAAAAGTATAATAGTCGAAGAGATTTGACATGGCAGATTCGCTTAAGTAACTCAAGACCTTCAGATTCAATATGAGCTTCAGCCAGTGAAGGTACATTACATTCCGAAAGTTTAAAAGAGTAACAATCAAATCTGAGATTGAAGATTTGAACAATTTATCTTTAGGAAAATATATCTGCAGTGCTTATAAATTAATCTTTGCAGAGAGGCAATAGAAATACAAAGCGGATCTTTTGTAGCACCTCTGGAATTCCAAGTACAAAATCTTAAAATCAACACTGCACTTCCAAGTACAAAATCTTAAAATCAACACTTCAAGTGCAGGACAACCAGAAAAAAGACGTTCCGCGCATTTCATGAAATTTAGTGTCTTCAAGATGCAAGGTCTTAAGCCTTCGGAAGCATATGGAAGTAGGAAGATTCAATCGTACATTAATATCCAAGTGTAATGTAGTGAGTGAATCGGAAGTGCAAAGGCTATTAGGCAAGGGAATAAATTGAATGCGGCTCCATCTAGGATGAAAATGCATGTCCAACACTTCAACTCTATGTGTCACTAGTTTAGAAAGCAATGAACTTAACTCCATCCTCTTTTTTACAACATGGGATACCTTAATATCACCGCAGCAAAGACGAAATTTTCGTATCCGTGCCTTATCAGGGATTCCATGAACTTCTCTTTGAACCAAATCCAAGGAAATAGCCTCCGGTTGATTCCTAGGGTTTTGTAATTTAAAATCAAAATTAAAGAAATTAAAAAATTTCCAGAAGAATTCCCACCTACTCGACAATGCAGAAGTAGCTACAACGTCCTTCGTTGGAAGGTACGAAAAGATGTGGAGGAGAATATCATCTGGCAATTAGCTAATTGTATCGCCACAATCAAAATCATCATCATCACCATGCTCCTGAGGTTGGGATTTAGATGACCCGTTCATGTTCCCTCTTCTTGCTTGTTCTTGGAACTAAGGGTGGATTTCGGCCTTTGATAATTTGCAACCTAAAGATCGTGTTATTACAACCTTTTTATATACACCCACTTAGGTTGTCTGTCTTTAACCTAATTAACCTAAGTAGGTATCCTTTTTTGTGGGCTTTTCTATTAACCCAATCTATTCTAATTATTATTTATGTTTCTCATTGTCTTTTTTTTTTCCTTCTCTTTGTGCATGCAATTGGACCGAAGTTTACACTTGTCAGCCCAAAAAGCATATAAGCTAAGCCGTTTGATTTTTTAGTAATTTGTAGGCTTGTACTTATATTTAAACATCTCATCTACTAATCTTATTTTATCTTACTACTATATAAAATCATGAACTCCAAAATTCTAATTGGGAAATTTCGTAAATTTTCTTAATATTTATAGTATAATAATTTTTTAATAAGTATTCTTTTTAGTCATTTAACTTATTTATTTTTTAGATGATTCAACTTTTTTATAAATTATGAAAAGATATTGTAAATCTAATGTTTAAATTTTTTAAATTATGGAAAGATATTAATAATCCACTATAATTGTAATTAATAATTTACTTCTAATAATTATTTTTCGATTATAATATATAATATTATAATTTATATCCATGAAATTTTTTATTTTAATTATGTAAAGATATTGTGAATATAAATATAATTATAATAATTTACTTCCCATAATTATTTGAAATATTTTTTATTTATAATTTATATTTTATTTATTTAATTTAAATAAATTATGGGCATTAAGGAAAAAAATAGTTCGATACTTTACATGTTTAAAAAAAAAGGGTTTTATGCCGAGGTTGTCAAGATTAAAGTTTCCTATGCCAAGGAAAAAAAGCGTGAAAAGCCCTCGTCATTTTTACGTTGAATTATATATTTTTATGAGTATTTTAGTCAAAAATTGAGGAGAAAACATTCGTGTTAATTTTTGTAAAATTTTAGCCGAAATCGTGTACTATAACTAACCATCACGGTTTTTTCGCAAAAAACGCGTTCTGGGGACCCGCCATAGTTTTGCATTATTGTTAACTTCGAGACTACTTGAATTATCTATATTCATCTAATCAAATCTCAGCTACATTGGATTTAAGGATTTTTTTTATGAGAGTCTGAATCTTGTTTCAATTTAATTAGAAACTAATTCGAAAAAAATAGGGAAAACGATATTAAAACGTCAAAAGCCCTTCAATCTTTTTGGCTTTGAAATATATATTTTTTATGAGTATTTTAGCCAAAAATTGAGGAAATATCTTTCAAATAAATTTTTACAAAATTTTAGCCGAAATCGTGTAATAACCATCACAATTTTTGGCTAAAAAAGCGTTTTGGGGGCCCAGCTCAGTTTTGCATGATTTTTGGCGCCAAGACTCCATGAGATATCCATATTCATATAATCAAATCTCAGCTACATTGGATTTTAGAATTTGTTTTTACGAGCATCTGAATCTTGTTTCGATTTAATTAGAAATTAATTCAGAAAAAATATGAAAAACGATATTAAAAGCATGAAAAGTCCTCCAATCTTTTTGGAGTTAAATTATTTATATTTTATGAGTATTTTATCCAATAATTGAGGAGAATTTTTCGGGTAATTTTTTGCAAAATTTTAGACAAAATCGTGTACTAACCATCACGGTTTTTGGCTAAAAACGTGTGTCGGGGCCTCAGCTAAGTTTTGCATGAGTTTTGGCACCGAGACTCCTTGAAATATTTATATTCATGTAATAAAATCTTAGCCACATTGCATTTAAGAATTTGTTTTTACGAGCATCTGAATCTTATTTCGATTTAATTAGAAATTCATTCAGAAAAGTAGGAAAAACGATATTAGAATCGTAAAAAACCCTTCAATATTTTTTATGATTATTTTAGCCAAAAATTGAGGAAATATATTTCCAGTCAATTTTTGCAAAATGTCAGCCGAAATCGTGTAATAATCATAACGGTTTTTTGCTAAAAATGCGTTCTAGGACCCGGCTTAGTTTTACATGATTTTTGCCGCAAAGACTCCTTGAGATATCCATATTCATCTAATCAAATGGAAGCCACATTGCATTTAAGGATTTGTTTTTACGAGAAACAGAATCTTGTTTGGATTGGATTTAATAAAAATATTAATTCAGAAAAAATATGAAAAACGATATGAAAAGCGTGAAAAGTCCTCCAACTTTTTTGTGTTAAATTATATATATTTCAGGATTATTTTAGCCAAAAATTGAGGAAAAATATTTCGGGTCATTCTTTTGCAAAATTTTAGTCGAAAGCGTGTATTAACCATCACGGTTATTTGGTAAAAACGCGTTTCGGGGCTACGGCTCAATTTTGCATGATTTTTGGCGCCGAGAATCCTTGAAATATCTATATTCATCTAATCAAATCTCCGCCACATTGCATTTAAGGATTTGTTTTCACGAGCATCTGAATCTTGTATCGATTTAATTAGAAATTAATTCGGAAAAAAAGGAAAAAACGATTTAGAAACGTCAAAAGCCCTTCAATCCTTTTGGTGTTGAAATATATATTTTTATGAGTATTTTAGCCAAAAATTGAGGAAATATCTATCGGATAAATTCTTACAAAATTTTACCGAAATCGTGAAATAACCATAACAATTTTTGGCTAAAAAAGCGTTTTGGGGCCCAGGTCAGTTTTGCATGATTTTTGGCTCCAAGACTCCTTGAGATATCCATATTCATCTAATCAAATCTCAATAACATTGCATTTAAGGATTTGTTTTCACGAGCATCTGAATCTTGTATCGATTTCATTAGAAATTAATTCAGAAAAAATATGAAAAACGATATTAAAAGCATGAAAAGTCCCCCAATCTTTTTGGTTTTAAATTATTTTTAATTTATGAGTGTTTTATCCAAAAATTGAGGAAAATTTTTTCGGGTCATTTTTTGCAAAATTTTAGACAAAATCGTGTACTAACCATCACAGTTTTTGGCTAAAAAAGTGTGTCAGGGCCTCGACTCAGTTTTGCATGATTTTTGGCACCGAGACTTCTTGAAATATTTATATTCATGTAATAAAATCTTAGCCACATTGCATTTAAGAATTTGTTTCTACGAGCATATGAATCTTGTTTCGATTTAATTAGAAATTCATTCAGAAAAAGTAAGAAAAGCGATATTAGAATCCTAAAAAACCCATCAATATTTTTTGGATTTTAATCTAATATTTTTTACGAGTATTTTAGCCAAAAATTGAGGAGATATATTTCCAGTCAATTTTTGCAAAATGTCAGCCGAAATCGTGTAATAATCATAACGGTTTTTTGCTAAAAATACGTTCTAGGACCCCGGCTTAGTTTTGCATGATTTTTGACGCAAAGACTCCTTGAGATATCCATATTCATCTAATCAAATGGAAGCCACATTGCATTTAAGGATTTGTTTTTACGAGAAACCGAATCTTGTTTGGATTGGATTTAATAAAAAAATTAATTCAGAAAAAATATGAAAAACGATATGAAAAGCGTGAAAAGTCCTCCAACTTTTTTGGTATTAAATTATATATATTTCATGATTATTTTAGCCAAAAATTGAGGAAAAATATTTCGGGTCATTCTGTTGCAAAATTTTAGCCGAAATTGTGTATTAACCATCACGGTTATTTGGTGAAAACGCGTTTTGGGGCTCCGACTCAAGTTTGCATTATTCTTGGCACCGAGAATCCTTGAAATATCTAAATTCATCTAATCAAATCTCATCCACATTGCATTTAAGGATTTGTTTTCACGAGCATCTGATTCTTGTTTCGATTTCATTAGAAATTAATTCAGAAAAAATACGAAAAACGATATTAAAAGTGTGAAAAGTCCTCGAGTCTTTTTGGTGTTAAATTATTTTTATCTTATGAGTTTTTTATTCAAAAATTGAGGAAAATTTTTTCGGGTCATTTTTTGTAAAATTTTAGACAAAATCGTGTACTAACCATCATGGTTTTTGGCTAAAACCGTGTGTCGGGGCCTCGGCTCAGTTTTGCATGATTTTAGGCACATCGACTCCTTTAAATATTTATATTCATGTAATAAAATCTTAGCCACATTGCATTTAAGAATTTGTTTCTACGAGCATATGAATCTTGTTTCAATTTAATTAGAAATTCATTTAGAAAAAGTAGGAAAAACGATATTAGAATCGTAAAAAACCCATGAATAATTTTTGGATTTTAATCTAATATTTTTTACGATTATTTTAGCCAAAAATTGAGAAAATATATTTCCAGTCAATTTTTGCAAACTGTCAGCCAAAATCGTGTAATAATCATAACGTTTTTTGCTAAAAATTACGTTCTAGGACCCCGGCTTAGTTTTACATGATTTTTGGCGCAAAGACTCCTTGAGATATTCCATATTCATCTAATCAAATGAAAGCCACATTACATTTAAGGATTTGTTTTTACGAG
>AWWV01008083.1:0-17049 GCA_001974805.1 Corchorus capsularis
GCAGTTAGCACACAAACAAGTTAAATTGAAGTTGAAGTAACAAAACTGTTTGTTAAACATCTTACAGTAACATCTGGAGGGAAATCACAAAATCTGAGGGCAATATAATTTGATGAACGAGAAGAAGGAGGGAGAATGTTGCTTAAATTCTCAGCTTGCATACTCTTCAAATCGATACTGCCAAAACCATAAATCTGAGAAAAGCCAACCCACAAACAACAGAAAAGAAATAGACCCAAATGTAAAAACTGCAAATACATTAAGTCAAACTAGATTCTCTTCTTCCAAATAATACCCCATATACACCCAAGCTTCAAAATTGAAAACAATAAATCTCAGAAACAAACCTGGTGCAAAGGAAATAAGCTTTGATGGGAATCTTCCCGGCTTCCTCTTCTTCTTCCTGGGAAACAAAGGCGCCATCTTGGTGGGAAAATTCAGAAGACCCATGTTCAGAATCGCTTATATAAACCGGAACTGGAGATGGGACTGCGGAGAAGGGTCTTGCAAAATGAAAATGAAGAGATGGTTTTAAAGCAGGGGATAGGAAAAGAGGGTTTGGTCGTCCTATTGGGGGAAGAAAATGGGTAAGGAATTTAGGAGAAGGGAAGGGTGGTTTGGTTAAGTGGTTGAAGTTGAAGACAAGCGAAGCAGCTACTCTCCATCTACCCATTCACTGGAAAAACTAGGAATGAGCTTTTTTTAATCTTCTGAAGCTTGTTAAATTAAAGTACGAAATCTCTGTTCCATGATCGATTCAGAGACTTCGTTTGGGTGTTTTTCTAGGTCTTTTTCTTTCTTCTCTCCAAGATGTTGGTATTTAGAATTTGTGATGCAAACGAATACCGACCATGGGTAAGCTGGTACTTTTCTCGTCTTTTGGCTTCTTTGATGCGCACGGCATGGGCACTTGCCACTTGGGCAGCTTGCTCGCTACTTTGCCCAAATTAAGGGAAAAAATCCCTAATTAAAATCAAGTACAATACAATTTGCCCAAAATAAGCTAGCTTTTTCTTAATGGCCAATATAATAATACGAAAGAAACATAAAAGAAAATCATTTTCATCAAGGTAAAAGGGTCATTGTATTAGAATTTTTTTTTTCAAATCCTTTGGTATTCTTATGAAACATTGAAACATTGTTACTATATTACATTTTAATTATACACTATAAAGAGAGTTTATATAATTTATCAATTTATTGGGGACAATCTGTCTCATATAAACATTATAGTAGCCTAATAAGGTTGTTAGATTCCATTAGCAAATAACCAAATAAAACACTAACACCAATACATATGGTTTGAGTAAGAGGAGTTCAATTTATTTAGGTAAAGTCACGAATTAAAATTTTGTGAATAAAAAATATACATGTTGGAAGAGTTTTTAATTTGAATTCAACACATCTCGACTTCAAATTAGTTAGATGATTCGATGTGATTGTCAACATCGAAAAGTTTGTATTAAAAAAATAACCGGATATAACTATACTTAATCAAAACTTTAAAATTCTTGAGAAGATATATAAACAACTTTTTACAAGTTGTGAAATTGAAATGATCTTAGTGAAAGCGTGTTTCAATTTAAAATTTTAATAGTTGAACTTGAACCAAGGAGAGAAACGTAATAGTGGAGCCTAATGGCGAGTTAGAACTTAGAAAATTCACAAAAATTGATTGGAGAAGGAGACTTTCCTTGTCCACGTAGACATCACGTGCTGACTTTTAAATTTTAAATGAACAAAACTCGAGCGAAGTGCGGTATCTTACTCTGAAGCAGTTTTGGAAAGAACCATGGCGGAGGGCGGAGGCGCTTCTACTTACGGATTTCAAATCTATATATTGTCTGCAAAGTCCGGAACTCCATTTATATCTCACAAAGCCAAAAATGGATTTGCGATACGCTATTCCTCCTATATTGAATATGATCTTGTTTTTGTTCTTAAGTTCTTGGAACTGGAGGAATTACCTCGTCTTAATTTCCTCCATCTCCGTCATCGTCCAACAGTTTTCAGTTTTGGAGGTGGCGGCGATCATTATCGTCGCCGTGATTCTTCTCCTGCTCTTCCTATTCACCTCCGTTGAAATTCCTTTAATCCTCACTCCCATCCGCCTTGGTCTTCGTGTTGGACATTTCTCTATTGCTTTGACCGCATCACTTCTGGCTTCCCTTTTCCTTCCACCTTTCCTTTTCTGGGCTGTTTATTTACTCATAGTCTGCTTAACTCCATGGCACCACGCGCTCTTTCAACTCCTCAAACAACTTTTCCGGTGGCTTTCCGGTGCCGTTAAATCATTTCCCGTTTATTTCATCATCATCGCTGCCCACCAGCATTTGGGTATTGCAATCTTTACTTAGTTAGACACCTTAATAAAATCATTTCCCGTTTAGAAGAGAAATAGAAAGCCCAATGCCCTGATTAGATTGGAATTGCCAATTTGGATATTGCAATCTTTACTTAGTTAGACACCTTTTATCACATCTTACCTCTCCGTCAGCGAGACAAAAAGTAGCTTAAAGCCACTGTTAGTCTCTCTTGGTGGGCGTCATCGATCCCAGGGGCTCTAAATCACCCACCTCCTTTTAAACTCCGGTGACTTCATAGCGATGGACACACCTGCGGGTAGTAGTGGGGCGTACCAAGAGTGAATTTTAACACAACATGGAAAACAAATAAGAGCCTATATGAGAAAACCTTTGCATTTACTCAGACTCGAACTCACGACCGTACTTACAGAAACCTTACACTCAACTTCCTACCACTAAATCACCAATTTAGATGAATGAAAAGGCCAATGATCCCTTGGATTTGTCTTTCTTAAAATATAAAATAAAAATAAAATCAGCTGACTCGGATATAGAAATTTCAAATTTAGACCTAGAGTCTTTACATACTCTCAATCACCTCACATGCTAACACGCGCTGTCCCAAACGTGCCCCACGAGTTTAGATGAATGAATGTATGACGGGATATATGAATTTATGAATGAAGAGGCTAATCTTTTGGAATTAAGAACAAAAAATATCAGCTGCCATCAATAGGATCATAGGTCTGGCCAAAAAAAAAAAAGGAACATAGGATTTGGCCAAAAAAAGTCTTTACCTTCAATTGAATTATCACGCCACACATGCTTTAGTGTCTACCACGCGCTGCCCCTTCGTGCCACCAAATCACCCATATTTGGATTAATGAACAATCTGAACCTAGGAAAAGCCGAAAAGGAAATAAAGTAAGCCGACCCAGATAGGATTATTTGAACATTCACGCCCCATATGCTACAGTGTTTAACACGCGTCGTCTCATTCGTGCCGCGAAATTACTAGCATGGGTTCAACGTGTCTCGCGCACCCTTCTAACATATCCTTTATTTTGTTCTTTTTAGTAGCTATATTAAGGAGAATTAAGACTTAAGAGTACCCCAAAAGGATTAAGGTTCTTTTTTTTTTTCTTTTGGGCAACTAGCCGGAGTTGTTTACCATTAATTGTCATCACTAATCATGATGAGTTGAATATTCCATCATTTAGGAAATTATAATTAGTAATTTTTTTCTTGTAGTATAATCTTTTATTTCTAAATACTAGTAGTACGTACTTTTTTTTGAGCGAGCATATGTGAAATCTCATTACAAACTATCATAAATAAATCATCTACTTATTAAATATACAAATAAATAAATTATAAACTAAACTCATATTCCGTAAGACTTGAACCCAGGACCTCACGATTTAGGCATGGTGCACTTACCAGTTGAGTTAACAACTCATGTGCACTAGTAGTGTACGTACTTTGTCATACATATTAATCTTATGTTTATGTTTTGTTGCTTCTTTTTATCTATTAATTGCTTTTCATAGAACATATCTATTTGCTTTCTACATTTGTTAATCTAATATTTTATGAAATGTACCTAACTTATATATGTATATATAGAACCATAATCTTAAAATGCCATTGATTATACTTTGGCTTTGTATCTATATATATTAAGCGATGTATAATTCTTTGCTTTTTTTTTTGGCCACAAGAAAGGAAATTCTTTGCTAGTCTATATATGCATATTATCAAAACCTATGATAGTGAAACAAGAGCAATTGTATCATTACCTCAAAAAAAAAAAAAAGAGCAACTGTATCATAATCTTCAATTGATAGTTATATATGATCAATGGCGCCTTCGATTATATTGTATGAAATGCACCTAACTTAATTAGATGCATCATTCCTTTTCTTCTCTTCTCTTCCTCTTTTATTAAATCATGGCTCACACTTATTATATTTTGTTACAAGATCATGAACACATTTTGGTAATTTGATTCAATCATTTGCACCATTGTTTAATCCCTAACATGTTGGTACTTTTGCAAAAACCTCACTTTTTAAAAAAAAATTTGATATTTAAGGCTAATTATTGAATATTATTACAAATTATATATATACGTGGACGTGACTGATGACCCACAAATTTTAATTTTGGAAAAAATGGATTAGAAAGATTTTGGCGTTGACAGACTTCTGAAAACATTTCATATATATATATACAATTGATCTTAGCCAGATATGAGATACGCAAACATTTCATCAACACCTTATCAAATTTTTGCACAAACACCTTATAATCATTTTGTTCCCTAGCTAGTATTTATTAAGAAAAGATGGAAAAGTTGGGCGCAGTTTTGCATGCAGCTCGCCAATAGTACCTTATTGCATGGACTCGGCGTCGGCGACTTGCAATGTTAACTTCTGCATAGAATTTGAAGTATAGGAAGTAATTATATGCAAATCTGTCTTTCTTTTTTCTATTTGGTTTCTCTTAATGTTGAAATAATCGGTTAGTAGGGAGGTGGTTTACGGTTCAGTTAGTCATATTGGAAAAATTATCAGACGATACCATTCCATCACGTCTATTATAGAATCATATCCATTAAAATTGCACCACGTCAAAATTTCTCACGCGCATTTTTGCAAACAGTTCATCTACATTGCCTCATAATTTTGTTATATCTAGTGGGTTAGTACTATTCATGGCATGGACGCTATACTATTGCATTGAGAGGAAATTTTTGTTTATAAAAGCAAGCTTCGGCAATCAAAAGCACGAAGCCGAACAATTCCAATTTCCAAATACCTGATTCCTTCACCCCAAGCAAGCAAAATGGATTTGCGTTACGCTATTCCTCCTTTATTGAATTTGATCTTGAGTCTTTGTTCTCCAAATTGGAATCTCGATTTTGGGTTCGTCTCTGTTCAAGCATTTCCAGTTAATTTGGAGCTGGCATACTTACTCATAGCCATGATGTTTCTACTCCTCTTCCTCTACATCTCGGCCGAAATCCAAATCCCTTTAAACCTCGCTCCCATTCGCCTTCGTGCTGGGAATTTCTCTATTGCCTTGACAACATCACTTCTGGCCTCACTATTCCTCTCGCCTTCCCGTTTCTGGGCTGTTTATCTAATTACCCTCTGTTTCTTTCCCTGGCACAACATGTTCTATCAACTTCTTAAACACTTTTTCCTCTTGCTTTCCAGTGCAATTCAATCGCTTCCCACTTATTTGATCGTTGTTGTCACCCAGAATGAAGAAATTTCTGACTTAGCTGATGATGTTGAACTGGGTCTTGGACCTATACACGAGCAGAACTCGGAACATGATGATTGATTGAAAATGATTTTGGTAGATTAAAAGTTTGTGCCATTTTTCTTTTTCTTTTTCAGTTTGTTGATATATATACTCTGTTTCGGTGTTTCTGGCATATATGTTCATGTTGGTTTTCCTGGGAAAAAGCTTCCAGAATCTGGTTCAGATGTTCCTCCTTTGTGGCTTGTTTTAAAACTGCTCATGTAATCTAATAAATCTCTTTATTTATCAAGCTTTTCTTTGGACTTTTATATATTCTGCATTTTATTGTAGAAAAGAAAAAAGGTAGAGGGCTAGAGGCACGTACTATTTGTAGGGGGGAAAACAGTTAAGAAGAATAAAAATACTAAAATAGAGACAGAACAAAATACTATAAAAGGATTTTTTTTTGTGAAATTCCCAGCTATAACAAAAGACAAAGGATATGTTTGGGATTGAAGTTTGAAGGTAAAGCTCTAAATACCAATAAAGAATGGGGGTTGCTAAATATCGCCCTAGTTTTGTTAAATACCGTCCCATTTTTTACACTTTTACTATTTACCCTTTGCACTTTTTACATTTTTACACTGAGTCTCCCCACTAGGACGGCTCAGCCACGGCGGAGCCTCCCCACTAGGACGACTCAGCCATGGCGGAGCCTCCCCACTGGGGCGGCTTCACCATGGGCAGGCCGTCCCACTAGGGCGGCTTCGCCACGGCA
The DNA here is from genome assembly GCA_001974805.1 of Corchorus capsularis. Lineage (NCBI taxonomy): Eukaryota > Viridiplantae > Streptophyta > Magnoliopsida > Malvales > Malvaceae > Corchorus > Corchorus capsularis. The sequence continues at coordinate 6,337 of AWWV01008083.1, forward strand.
GGCCGCCTCGGTGGGGCGGTTAGACCAAATTGTTTTTTTTTTTTTAAATAATAATTATTTTTTTTAAAAAAATAGCCGAGCCGTCCCACCGGGACGGCCTGCCGTGGCGAAATCGCCCCACCGGGGCGGCCTGTCCATGGTGAAGCCGTCCCAGTGGGCGGCTTCGCCACGATAAGCCGCCCTCTTGGGACGGCACGGGTCATCAGTCCTAATTTTCGTCAAAAATTGCATTTTTCTGAAATCGTCATCAAAATACGGCACATTATCGTTCATTTTTCTTAAATCGTCATCAAAATACAACACGTTAACGCTATTCTACGTTCGTGATAGTTTCAAGATTAAAAAATGAAGCAAAGGGCAAAAACGTAAAAAACGTAAAAAATGGGACGGTGAATAGCAAAAATGGGGCGGTGTTTAGCAATCCAGATAAAGAATTCATTGGGTTAGTATCGGGGTTTTGGGGTTGATAGAAATTCGTTTGTTGCAAATCCCATGTGGCCACCCCACCCCAAAATAACTATTTTGGCCCTCTTTCTGAATACTGAGAGGGTGATGGTAGGTTTTTTTATTTTTTATTTTTTTGCCAAAGCAAAAAGAAAAGGAGGGTGATGGTAGGTTTTTAGGGTTTTTTTTTTTAAAACAAAAAGGAGGGTGATGGTACTTGTTAATGGTAGGTTAAGATGGACACTTGGGAGGGTAATACACTAATGTCTAATACCATTAATGTCCCCCTAAAAGGTGAGAACCTTTTGAGTAGTAGTTTAATTATATAGTTTAAATATACATATATACATATATTACTCGTATGTATATATACATATACATACGAGTAATTTTGGAATATTTCTCATCAAAACTCCAGTTATCACAAAAGCAAGTTTAAACATGGATTTGCGGTATGCTATTCCTCCTATATTGAATGTGATGTTTTTCTTCTTAAGTTCTTGGAACTTGAACCCCATAGTTTCCTCCATTTTAGTCCAACAATTTTCACTTTTGCAACTGGCAATCATAATCCTCGCCTTGATGCTTCTGATCCTGCTCTTCCTCTTCACTTCGGTTGAAGTCCCTCTAAACCTCACTCCCATCCACCTTCGTCCAGGACATTTCTCTATTGCTTTGACCACATCACTTCTAGCTTCACTCTTCCTTCCACCTTCCCTCTTCTGGGCTGTCTATTTACTCATACTCTGCTTATCACCATGGCAACATATCTTCTTTCTACTTCTTAAACACTTTTTCCGGTTGTTTACTGGCGCCCTTAATTTGATTCCCACTTATTTCATCACCATCGCCATCCAGGATGAAGAAAGTGCAAACCCAGGCTCAGAATTCGACGTTGAACTTGGACAGGACATGGATGATGGATGATTGATGGGCGCGCGACGTGGCCGCATGAAGTTTGAATGTTCTCAGTTCTCAGCTCGTTTCAATAAGTAAGAGAGATTCATTTAGATTCAACTCAGTGTAATATTTTAGAATTACTTTATTCAGTACTTGTTGTTGCATATATATACTCTGTTTCAGACTTCTCTGACAAAACAGACCATGGTTTCATGATCCAAAACCCTGATTTTGTCTCAGATTCCCTTGTATAATCGATTATGTAATTCAATGCTTATAGTATTATTATGTTATATATATCTTTCAAGTTCATTTTTCCAATTTTCATTCTGTTTGGTTTGGTCCTTTACCCAAACTAATTAAGCTTTTCCGCTAGTAAAAGTAGCTTAAAACAGAGCAGAAGGAATTATTTAAATTTTTTTAAAAAAAGAAAAAAAAAATGAAAAACAGCCCGGAACCGGAACTACTCGTCCTGGTAGATCCAGACTAATAACTTTCATTGTCCACGTTGTGAGGTTGGTGGCAACTTAATTTTGGAATACTTTTCATCTATATAAATTGCCTGCCTAGTCCAAAACTCCAGTTACCCCAGTAATAACAAAAGCAAACATGGATTTGAGGTACGCGATTCAGAGACTTCCTTTGGGTGTTTTTCTAGGTCTATTTCCTTTCTTCTCTGCAAATGATTTTGGTAATTAGAATTTGTGAGGCAAACAAATACCGACCATGGGTAAGCTGGTACTTTCTCTCTCTCTTAATCAAAACTTTAAAATTCTTAAGAAGACTCTTATACAAGTTATGAAATTGAAATGATCATAGTGAAAGCGTGTTTCAATTTAAAATGTTAATAGTTGAACTTGAACCAAGGAGAGAAACGTAATATTGGACCCAATGGCGAGTTAGTACTTAGAAAAATCACAAAAATTGATTGGAGAAGGAGACTTTCCTTGTCCACGTAGACATCACGTGCTGACTTTTAAGGAACAAAAGTCGAGCGAACTGCGGAGTTTTATTCTGAAGCAGTTTTGGAAAGAACCATGGCGGAGGGCGGAGGCGCTGTTTATTTACTCGTCGTCTGCTTAACTCCGTTGCACCACGCGCTCTTTAAACTCCTCAAACACTTTTTCCGGTGGCTTTCCTGTGCCGTTAAATCATTTCCAGCTTATCTCATCATCATCGCTGCCCACCAGGATGAAGAAAATCGTAACGCTGGCCCAACTGATGCTAGTCCTCTTGAGGTATACGTTGAACTATATTATGACATGGATGATGATTGATTAATTCAGGTCGATAATATTGTTTTTTGATATTATGCGTAAATATTCATATATATTATTAATTATTGTCTGGCCAAAAAAAATATTAATTATTGTTGTGATCATGTGTGTATAGTTATTAGATTGTTTGTATAATAAATTTGTCCATTTTTAAAGCTAATTATGCAAATGAAAATATGAGATTCCAACAAAAAAAAAAGTCAAATATGTTCTGAGGAAGGGAAACTTTAGAGTTTAGATCAATTAGAAGCTGATTAAGCACAAACATGCAAGTAATTAACGATGACATTTGCTATGATTGATTGAACCAGATTGGTATGAATAATCTGTCTTTGGCAACTTTGACTTTGACTTTCCTTCACCCATTAATAGCAGCTTGTAATAATAATATAAGTACTACTATTATTTAAAAAGTTGGGAGGAAAAAGTTTGGGAGGAAAAAGTTGGGAGGAAAATGTTTAAAAGAGTTGGGAGGAAAATGTTTAAAGCAAGGGAATAGTTAGTTAGTTTATACTCCCTCCGTCTCATATTATATGTCCACTTCTATTAGGGGAAAAATGAACAGATAACATGGGACGGAGGAAGTATCACCTTGTATGTTTTAAAAAACGACAAAGTTGAAGGCCTGGTTTCCACTAAACCTAAGCAAACCCTGCTCCTCTATTTAAAATTAGATAATTTATATAAAAAAAAAAACGACAAAGTTATTTAAAAAAATGGGAGGAAAAACTTTGGGGAGGAAAATGTTATAAGAAGTTGGGAGGAAAAATGTTTATACCAAGGCAAAAAGTTCATAAAGATGATGCTTTGAGATAAAGCCTTTGAGGAGGATATAAATGCTGCGAAATGAACAGGCTGCAGGCTGCAGTCTGCACTATAAGCGCTTGCTATCACCCCGGGGAGACTATTTGAAGCATATTTGATATTTTCTCCGATCCTCTTTTAGAACTATAGTAATCCTAGTCATAACTAAGCAAACATGGATTTGCGGTACTTTATTCCTCCTATATTGAATGTGATCTTGTTTTTCTTCTTAAGTTCTTGGAACTTGAACCCCATAGTTTCCTCCATTTTAGCCCAACAATTTTCACTTTTGCAACTCGCAATCATAATCCTCTCCTTGATGGTTCTTCTCCTCTTCCTCTTCATTTCGGCAGAAGTCCCTCTAAACCTCACTCCCATCCGCCTTCGTCCAGGACATTTCTCTATTGCTTTGACCACATCACTTCTAGCTTCACTCTTCCTTCCACCCTCCCTCTTCTGGGCTGTCTATTTACTCATATTCTGTTTATATCCCTGGCACCACATCTTCTTTCAGCTTCTTAAAGACTTTTTCCGGTTGTTTACTGGCGCCCTTAATTTGATTCCCACTTATTTCATCACCATCGCCATCCAGGATGAAGAAAGAACAAACCCAGACTCAGAATTCGACGTTGAACTTGGACAGGACATGGATGATGGATGATTGATGGGCGCGCGACGTGGCCGCATGCATGAAGTTGGAATGTTCTCAGTTCTCAGGTCGTTTCAATAAGTAAGAGGGATTCATTTAGATTCAAATCAGTGTAATATTTTAGAATTAATACTTTATTCAGTACTTGCTGTTGCATATACTCTGTTTCAGACTTCACTGTCTGACAAAACAGACAATGGTTTCATGATCCAAAACTCTGATTTTGTTTCAGATTCCCCTTGTATAATCGATTATGTAATTCAATGCTTATAGTATTATTATGTTATATATCTTTCAAGTTCATTTTTCCAATTTTCATTCTGTTTGGTTTGGTTCCCATTCCCAAGCCTCCTTTACCCAAACTAATTAAGCTTTTCCGCTAGTAAAAGTAGCTTAAAACAGAGCAGAAGGAAGGATCTGCCTCCTCTCCAGTCCTCAAAATGGACCGGAGAGGCCAGTCCTATGTGAGATCAAGCCACGTCATGTGTCTAAAATCCGATGGTTAAGATTTTGCAAGTATAATATTTCAACCCCCAAATACGGGAATTGAAAAAAGTGGTACCAGAAACAGAAAAAAAATTGAATTTTTTTTTTTATTAATCTTAACAAACCAAGAGAGTTTCGGAACTGATTCTTATGGAATATGCAAGATGATACCCATTAGAATATTTTGGAGATTGAAGCTTTATTGGAGAATTACTTTAATCATAAATCTCACAAAAATGGTATTTTTTTTCATATAAGTGTAGAACCATGCTTTTTTTAAAGTATAATCTGTTTTGTGCAATTACTGAAAGTTATGGGAGCCATGAATTTTTGAAAACCTATGAAATGCAATTTTCTGGTTGTCCATGGCAATTTACGCTAAGCAATAAGCTTTTTCTTCTAAAATATATTAATTTAACTTTTTTTATTCATTTTCCTGTTAATTTCCCAGTTGACTTCTTTCATTTCCTTCTTTTTGCCTCTGAGAACTGAAAAGAGTTTGAGATATAAAAGGGGACAAATCTGAGGAATTCTTCTATTTGTCGAAGATTGAGGGAATTTTGAGGAGTTGTGAGTTACAGACCATTCTTGGTTTGGGAAGGGAGAAGATGATCGTACAAGTAATTCTCTACAACTGTGCTTATAAGTGGATACCTTGCTTATATCAATCCAAGACGTTTATTTCGAAATATGCAACGTGGACTAATCCTAAATAGGACTGGCCTCTCCAGTCCATTTTAAGGACCGGAGAGGAGCCGGATCCCAGAAGGAATGATTTAAAAGTAGTTATTAAGTGTGGGCTTGGGCTTTTGAAGTGGGCCTGGCGTATAACCAAGGCAGTGAAGAGAAGAATCTTTGCTTACCAACAAGAGTCTACTACTAAAACTGTCCTAAGAATTTCTTAAGGCAGTGAAGAAAGTTAGACCGGAGGAGCGCCAAGGTGTCACTAGGAACCAAAGTAGTGAGACATTTTCATCAGCGCTATGGCTATTGCAGAAAGGCTGGCTGAAGTTGGAGAGGAAATACAGCGCGTAGAGAACGACCTGCGCAAAAGCCGACGACTCTTACCAGCCTTTTGGGGACACCTGCTTCCGAGGAACCCTACCGTCATAGGAGAGCGTATGGGTAGGATGGAGCAGAAAATAAGGGACCTCGAGGGGAGGCTGCGAATGCTGCGAAATGAACAGAAAGATCTTATAGTGCAGGCTGTTGTCACCTACGGTGACTGCGGAGACACCGTCTCTCCTGTCCTCTGTTAGAACTCCATTTATCCCAGTCACCTACGGTGGTGGCCGCTTCAAGTTGAAATCGTCTCATTTCTCAGCTTTTTTTATTTAAATAAGTCAGACGGATTGGTACTTTGGATTCAAGTATTCGACTATGAGTGTAATACTTTTGAATTACTATATTCAGTACTTGTTGTTGCTTACTCTGTTTTCAGACTTGAGAGACAATGATTTCCTGTTCGGCAGGAAACTCTGATTTTGTTTAAGATTCCCCTTGTTTGTTGTTTAATCGATTATATGATTCCTCTTTCAACTTCATTTTTCCTATTTCCATTCAGTTTGGTTTGGTTTCGTCATTGGCGCCAAGGTGTCATAAGGTACCAAGGCAGTGAAGAACTCTTTTTATTTCGTCATTGGCTCCTGATCAGGACTCAGGAGGAAGTAGCCGAAGCATATGGCATTGCGTCATGAGTGTAATACTTTAGAATTACAGTACTTCTTGTTGCTTACTCTGTTTCAGACTGAGAATGATCTCATGTTCGGCCGGAAACTCTGTTTTTTGTTTCAGATTCCCCCTGTTTGTTGTATAATCAATTATATAATTCGATACTTATTGTATTACGTTATGTATTTCAACTTCATTTTTCCTATTTCCATTTTCCATTCAGTTTGGTTTGGTTTTCATATACCCAACCCACGAGTAACAAGGTGGGTCTCTGGATGAATCAGTCGCATTCCTTACGCTTCGAACATTTCCAGCTCCATAATCAAGTAACGTCACCACTGAACCTTAATAAAAGAAAAGGACAGAGCTAGTACCAGAGCTGGAACCAGATGAAGCACAGATAACAAGATCTCGAGGGGATGTGATGATTTATAACTTAACTACACATCCTCTAATATGTTCGGAGTAACAAGGTGAGTCTCTGTATGAATCAATCAACCAAAACAAATGAATATATAGTTCTTCTTCTGATTGCTATAAGTTCATATGTTGAAATTTGATACACCCCTTTTTAACTAGATTGCTTTTATGGATTTTTGTTGCAAGTGTAGGCATAGATGGACTGGCCTATATGAAGCTCATCTGTGGGATAATAGTGGCAGAAGGGAACGCAATCAAGGAAGGGAATACAGGGTAAAGCCTTCAACTTCTTCTAGGGTTTCATTTACACACATCTTCATTCTTCGTGGCACCATTTTTTTTTTTCAATTTTTTTCTTTCTCCATCTTCTTTTCCATGTCTATCTTGCTTGCTCTTCTCGGTTTGGAAGAGTCACTTTCTACATCTCTTTTTTTGGTTTTTTTTTTTTTTTTGGTTTCCTTCATTTATTTCGATACCTTTTATTATCGGATTTCTTCCAATCGTTCGTGATATTCCTGGTAAAGACTAAAGATGCTCCGGGAAACTTTGACTCTGTGTCACTTCCACTTGTTTGTTGTATAATAATAGCGTTGAACTTGTTGTTTCTTACTCATAACTCTGTTTCGACTTCAGTTTGACAAAAAAAATATATATGATATTAAAATTTTTTGTAATTTAATATAGTTTGTATTATGTTACGTACCATATTTCTCAAGTTCGGTTCTTTCAAATTTTGTTCGGTTTGATTCTCAAGTCTCTAAACCAAATTTAGTAGCTTCTCAGATTCCGACAGAACAGAGGAATTTTTAAAAAACGTTGTTCCTTTTTTTTCTCTCTCTCTCTGAAAAAGGGAGAAAGAGTTGAGGTGAGGGTTGGAAGTATTATTTTGAATCGTTTGAATTCCCCGTTTTCCCCTGTCCTTTTGCAAGCAAATAAAGCATGAGCTAGTTGGGTATCCCCGTTTTTGTTGCAGCAACTTGGTAGTAGCTTTTTTCTTTTGGCCACAGCTACATGATGGCTTTGCAAACCCTTACCAGTGCTCAAGTTTTCTTTTGAACTGGGACTTGGAAGTTGGACCTATACACGAGCAGAACTCCGAACATGATGATTGATTGAAAATGGCGGGATGCGGTAGCTCTCTGCTCGTTTTGGTTAATTTTTTGCATGGAAAAGTTACTAGTATCATTTTTCTTTTTCTTTTTTACAGTTTGTTGATATACTCTGTTTTTTTTTTTTTTTTTTTTTTCTCTTGCCAAAAAGATATACTCTGTTCATGTTGGTTTTCCTCGGAAAAAGCTTCCAGAATCTGGTTTAGCTTCTACTCCTTTGTGGCTTGTTTTCATGTAATCTAATAAATCTCTTTATTTATCAAGCTTACTTCTTTCGACATTTATCCTGCATTTTATACTTTAAAAAAAAAGGGTAGAGGGCTAGAGGCACGTACTATTTGTAGGGGAAAACAGTTTAAGAAGAATAACAATACCAACAGAACAAAATATTCCCACCTATTTAAAATAAAGTGAAACATTTCAAGTTTTACCTTGCTTAAACACTTATAAAATCAATACAATTTTTGCATAACTCTAACTAACCGAGAGTTAAGTAAAGAGAAGATTTCTTCAAAAAAGAAAAAGTAAATAGAAGATAAATGTAATTAATGAAAAGTTGAGATGTTTAGGTCATTTTAAGTATTCTTTTACTAAATTTAATAGCAATTAATCATTATCTTGATATATGTAATATTCTTAGTGTATCACTTATTTTAAATGTGAAATTCGGTGTAAAATCCAACAGCCAAAACCCACTATCAGCCCAATTTGAAATAAAAATCTTCTACCTCATCTGTTGTTCTCCACTTGTGTCCTAGCTACCAAAGAATGATACGTGTTATTTTTAGTTTTTAATGTTATTTTGTATTTGTCTAGTTAAATTAAATTATAGTATATGAGAGTAATAATTATAGGAGTAATAATTAGGACTAAGCTGTTTATATAGTTATTTATTTTTAATTTGAGATTAAACTTTGTGTTTAAGGGGGATATTTATTTTATTTTATTCTATTAATATTACTTGTTAAAATTTAAAAACAAACAAGTCATAATACAACCAATGAGGGGTTGGATCAAGTGGTCAACGGCTTATTCTAGCTTAAGCAAGTTTCATATTCGAGACTTTACGTACGCAGTTGCCCTGTTGATAAACTCACACACCAAAACTAAGTGTCGCGACGCGAATCGAATTCGGATTAGTTAGAGCAAAATTCTAGATATCAAATGGGATAAAAAAATATAATACAAAGAACACGTGGCATAATTTGGTAAATGAGGCATTGTTAGTATAATTTGGTAAAATGAGACATAGTGTGGCCGTGTGGGCACAAAGCAAGTGATTTCCATTCCCAAGTTGCAGCCAAAATGGAGTGGCTGGATAATAAATGGTTAACTCTAACTCGAATCGAAAAAGATTTTAAAATTGAACTCACGGTAGGGTTTGGTGCGAAAATCAGAAAAGACTTTCCTTGTCCACGTCGTGGCGGGGTAGTTGGGAATAGTGGGGTACTTTCGGATTTCATCGTTATTTGAGAATTGAGAGTACTATATATAAACGAGTGCTTTTCGAATATTTCTCATCTTTATATGATTGAATCGCCTTGTAGACTGTAGTTGCAGAGTCCCACCTTCCTCCAGTCAGTTAAACATGGATTTGCGGTACGCTATCCCTCCTATATTGAATTTTATCTTGTTTTTGTTCTTAAATTCTTGGAACTGGAACCTCTCCATCTCCGTCCAACAATTTTCAGTTTTGAACTTGGCAATCATAATCCTAACGGTGATGCTCCTCCTGCTCTTCCTTTTCACCTCGGCTGAAATCCCTTTAAACCCCACTCCCATCCACCTTCGTCTTCGTCTTCGTGCATGTTGGACATTTCTCTATTGCATTGACAGCATCACTTTTAGCTTCACTCTTCCTTCCACCTTCCCTCTTTTGGGTTGTCTATTTACTCATCATCTTCTTATCTCCTTGCCACCTCAAGCTCTTTCAACTTCTCAAACACTTTTGCCAGTTGTTTTCCAGCACCATTGAAACAATTCTCAATTATGTCATCATCATCGCCACCCAGCTGGATGAAGAAACTCCAAATGCAGGCTCCTCTGATCCTCCTCTTCAACTCGATGTTGAAATTGGACACGTTGATGGATTGGTGGGTGAGGTGGCGACATGAAGGTTGGATTAATTCTTAGCTATTCCTAATAAAGTAGGAGGGAAGATGGATGATTTCGAATTACTTTATTTACAGCTTGTTGTTGCTTACTCTGTTTCAGTGAATCGGTCGCGTGATATTCCTGGTAAAAGAAGCTCCAGGAAACTTTGGTTCCGTTTCATGACTTCCCCTTTTGTGTTGTATAATAGCGTTGAACTTGTTTTTCTTACTTACAAGTTATAACTCTGTTTCGGACTTCAGTTTGACAAAATTTTTTGATGATATTAAATTTTTGTAATTTATTAGTTTGTATTATATATGTACCATATTTCTCAAGTTCGTTTCTATCATATTTTTCTCAAGTCTCTAAACCAACTTTATTAGCTTATCGGGTCCGGCTCCCCTCCATTACAACCTCCCTCCAATAGTTTCCAATATAGCTTTAGATTCTTGACACGTGTTTCTTTAATTTTCGATGGGTGAGATTAAAAAATCTCATGCTTCTTTGTCTAAATAAGTTCTAGGTTAATTTTCTTACATTGGTCGACAAGACAACTGTAAATCATAAAAATAAAAATCGGAATAACATTAGAAAAATTAAACAAAACTCATATTTTTCCAGAATTATTACATTGCCTCCATTTATTTTGATGTTATTTTTTTCTTTTTGTGCGAAACAACCCCTCATTGAAGACATACACAAGCTTAGAGAGATGCAGAAAATTGAGTTCTTCAAAGGCAATCACCCACTTGCCCGGGAAGTTAAGAAAATGGCAGTACAGGCAGCAAAATTGAAAAAACCTGGATTTCCTTCTCTTGACTGTAGGGTCTTCTCTTCACTTGTATTGATTTCGCACAAA